>MDKH01062367.1:0-39152 GCA_005239495.1 Nicotiana undulata | reverse complement strand
CTCTCTGGCCATCTGAAGCCTGATGGGCTGATCTAGACCCTCAATAAACCTCTGAACCCTCTCTCGATCAGTGGGGAGTATCATAACGGCATGTCTGGCCAGCGTAATGAACCTGGTCTCGTACTGAGTGACGGACATGGAGCCCTGCTGTAGACGCTCAAACTGCCACCGAAGATCCTCTCTCTCAGTAACTAGAAGGAACTTCCCCAAGAACAACTCGGAGAACTGAGCCCAAGTCAGAGGTGCAGACCCAGCTGGTCTGGTCAAGCGGTAATCTCTCCACCAAGTCTTGGCGGTGCAGAAAGACGAAATGTAGCAAAATCAACTCCATTGGACTCCACAATGCCCATGTTCCGAAGAACCTCATAACAGCTGTCTAAATAATCCTGGGGATCCTCTGATGGTGCACCAGTAAATGTAGTAGTGAATAACTTGGTGAATCGATCCAACCTCCACAGAGTGTCTGCTGACATGGCTGCTCCCTCAACTGCTGGTGCCAGAATACCCGACTGAACTACTCCGGCCGTCTGAGGTGCCGGAGTCTGGAATTGAGTGGCAAACTACTCTGGCATATGAATAACAGGAGTCTGGGTCCCTCCCCCAGCCTGAGATCCAGATGGTGCAGTAGGAAGGAGACCGTCCCTAGCCACACTCTCCATGAGTCCCACTAAGCGGACTAGAGCATCCTGAAGCACTGGGGTGGCAATGAACCCTTCTGGGACCTGAGCTGGTCCAACTGGGACTGTCTGAGTAGGAACCTCACCGGCAAAGTCTACCTGTGGGTCCTCTACTAGAGCTGCTACCCTAGCTCTGCCTCGGCCTCTAGCACAGCCTCGGCCTCGGCCTAGGCCTCGGCCCCTCGTAGGAGCTGTAATAGGAGGATCAGGCTCCTCGTGGGTCGATGAGGAAGCACGCGTTCTCGCCATCTGCGAGAGAGTAAAATAGAGACTCAATTAGCATTCAGAATTCAACTGGCATGAGAGAGAATGAAAGATGTGAAGTTATTCCTAACTTTGCATCCTCTAGGGGATAAGTACAGATGTCTCTGTACCGATCCCTCAGACTCTATCGAGTTTGTCCGTGAGTTGTGAGACCTAAGCAACCTAGAGCTCTGATACCAACTTGTCACGACCCGAAATCCCACCTTCGGGCCATGACTGCGTCTAACGTTGAATCCGCTAGACAAGCCAACGTTTGAACTAGATAAAATTCATTAACAACTAACACATATAAGATAACTAAAGCATCGATGGTCAACAATATGAAGGTTAACAAATAGCCAAAAATAACATAGCTATTTCGAAGTAAAACCCATATACAAATCCCAGAACTGGTGTCAAATACTCACGAACTGTCTAAGTGATTACTAAAAACAAAGGTCTGAAAATAAGTTCATAGGACTGTCTTTGAAATATAAAGTAAGACAGAGCTGAAAGTGAAGAGTGGAAGGTGACGCCAAGGACCACGAACGTCTGCGGGTCTACCTCAATGTCTCCTGTATGAACTGATGAGATGCTCCAACCGTCAGTGATCACCGCGTCCGGCTGCTTAGTCTGCACAACATAAAGAAGTGCAGGTGTAGCATCAGTACAACCTACCCCATGTACTGAGTAAGTGTCGAGCCTAACCTCGGCGAAGTAGTGACGAGTCTAGGACCGACAACAATATATGTACCTGTGCAATTCTATATAATAACAGGAAAATATCGACGGAAATAAGCAAGTAAGACAGATACGGGGAGAACATGCTGGGGGTAAAAGGGGCAACAAAAATGCTAGTACGGTAGAACAGGGTAATAACTGAAATGTAAAGATAAAGGCAGGAATTTAACTTCTCAAAACAGATAATGAACAAAAAATGGCACGGCATGTTCCCTTGTGCATAAGCTCACAATCACTCGGCACGGAATGTCCGCTCGCGCATATATAATAACACTCGGCACAAAATGTCCCCTCGTGCATAACCTCACAATCACTCGGCACGGAATGTCCCCTCGTGCATATATAATAACACTCGGCACGGAATGTCCCCTTGTGCATGTAAATAATCAAAGATCAACACGGCACGTCCCCTCGTGTGAAGAGTAACAAACAGTCAGTACGGCATGTCCCCTCGTGCGACAAATAATAAACAAAGCAACAATATAATGTAAAAGTCAACACTAAGCAGTCTCAACTGCATGGAAATACTCAATACAGTTCTATTGTCCCGACAAGGAGAAATCATCAATTACAAACTCAACAAATGCCTAACAAGGGTCTCAGTTATAACCAACCTCGCATCAGAAATACAATTTCAACAGTGTAAGCCTCAACTGAACAAATAACTGAATAACTCCCCGCGTCATGAGACAACATCAAGGCATCACTTCTAAATCACCAATTACTCATAGTGCGGAGAATATTAAGAACACAGTAAGTTTCATCACAATTGACTCACGGGCATGCTTGACCGCAACATATAGGCACTCGTCACCACGCCTATACGTTGGACATGAATTACACATAGCAAATAAGTCTCTATACCTAATCCCTCAAGCTAAGGTTAGGTCAAACACTTACCTCGGCTCCGAAAGTGCAACTCAAGCCTCAATCACAGCCTTTCCTTTAGAATCCGACTTTGTAATGGTATTATCTAGACATAATCAACCCAAGTATATCAATAATGGCTCAATAAATCAAACCCATAGCCTAATTATTTATTTCAAAGCATTCTTCCCAAGATTCTAAAATTTGACCCCGGGACTGCTTGGTCCAAACACAAGGCTCGGACCAAAACCTGATCACCCATAACCCCACGAGTTAGAATATATAATTTGTTTTAAGATTCGACCCCAAATTGAGGTTGAATCACCCAAAATTCTCAAAAACCTAACTCTACCTAAAATCCCAATATTTCTACTTTGATTTCATGATTTAGACCTAGATTCTATTGTTTGATGAAGGAAAATGGAAGTATTTAGAGTGAAAGTCACTTACCCAAGTGGTTATGGAGGTAGAAGGGCTTAGAGGTCGTCAATGGGGCTTGGAGGGGAAGAAGATGGTGCAAAATATGGATTTCCCGTAATGAACATTCTGTTTTTGGCCTTTTAAATAACTGGGCGAAAATGTGCATCGCGATCGCCAGAATGGGATTGCGATCGCGGAGAGTTCTGTTCCCACGCACTGCGATCGCGGCTGAAAGAATGCGATCGCGAAGAAGAGCCTGAGATCCCCCCTCACTGCGATCGCGAAGAAGTGATTGCGATCGCGAACTAGACCTTGCGATCGCGTAGAATACCTAGCCAGCCCCCGCCCAGACATCCTATACCTCTATGCGATCGCGAACAGTGCTATGCGATCGCATAGAGGAACTGACCTCCCCCTTCACCTATCTCTATGCGATCGCATAGGGACCTACGCGATCGCATAGAGCAAAAAACCTGAAACACCATCAACAGCCACAAAAAACCAGATTTTTCTAACACGTTAGCACCCCGACGCCTACCTGAAACTCACCCGAGCCCTCGAGGCTCAAAACCAAGAATACACACGACTCCCAAATCATCCTACGGACTTATTCAAGCTTTTACATCACTAAAATATCGTCAAAAACAAGGAATTAAACCTTAAAACTCATAGAATTTTCTTAGAACTTCATAAAGCTTAATTTTACCAATTTTGATCCGAAACACGTCATTCCAAGTTCGTTTTACACCAAACTTCACTGATAAGTCACATAACATATAATAAACATGTTCCAGGCTCCGAACCATAATACGGACCCGGTAACGCGGTTCTCACATAATAATTCATTTTCAAAATCCTTTATTATTTTCAGAAAATAATTTTCGTTAAAAATTCGTTTCTCGGTCTTGGGACCTCGGAATTCGATTCCGGGCATACGCCCAAGTCCCATGTTTTCCTACAGACCCTCCGGGGCTGTCAAATCACAGGTCCGGGTCCGTTTACCAAAAATGTTGACCAAAGTCAACTTTATTCATTTAATTATCATAAAATTCTATTTTCATCAAATTTCAACATAAGGACTTCCCGGCTACACGTCCGGGCTGCACACACATATCGAGGTAAGATTAACGGAGGCTTTCGGGGCCTCGGAACACATATTTAGCTAGAATTACGTTAGGATGACCTTTTGGGTCATCACAAAAATTTGGGGGGAAACTTAGAAAACTTCTTAGACAAAAATTTGGGGATTTGAAAAATGATTTGAGGTCTGATTTGAGTAACTCTTGTATGGTTGGGCTCGATATCGAATGGGTGTTCGGATTTTATAATTTTGGTCGGGTTCCGAGACGTGGGCCCGGGTCGACTTTTTGGAGATATTTTTCAATTCTTTGCTAAAGTTGTAATTTCATTATTTAAATTAGTTTCTTATAGTTGTAATTAAAGTATGAAATTGTTTTGGCTAGATTCGAGCCGATCAAAGTTGGAAAGTCGAGGGAAATACCCTTTTATTGATTGATTGAGAGAGGTTTGAGATAAGTGACTTGTCTAACCTTGTGTGACGAAATTCCCCTTAGGATTGGTATTGTTCTGACAATTTGTGATATGTGAGGGCTGTGTATGCGAGGTGATGAATGCATCCACGGGATAAATGTTGAAATTCCGATTTTATCTAAGTAATTTTCGTTTTATGCCTTAACTGAGTTACTTTAGCTTGTATAGTCATCATGTTTAGCCTAATTTTACTTGTCTACTTTCCTTATATCTTATTTGCAACTTGTACTACATGTTTAGTTAAATTACCTATTTTTTTGATTCCATGTTTCTTATTTAATTGTGGGATTCTTTACTTGGAATTGCTATCCTTGAAATATCATTGTGTCAATTGTTATGTTTTGGTTTTTGTGATTATTGTTGAGATAATTGTTTGGTTGTTTCACGAGGTTTCTGTCGTGCGGTTGTTATCGTTTGCACGAGGTTTCTGTCGTGCCGTTGTGATTATTGATACGTATACGGTGGTATAAGGTCTAGGTGTTGAAACACATGTGGTGAGATAAGGTGGGCCTAATACGCGCGGCTAGTAGGGTAACTACTAGAAGTCATGTTTTGTGATAAGGTTGGCTATAATGTTGGATGCTATTTTGAGGAAATGATTTTAAAAAAATAATAAACTTAAAGGCTCCCGCGGTGATATAAGAAACGATTGTGAGATATTTACTTTTGGGACTACGAGGATGTACCTCGGGAGTGTCCTCGTTGATTTCCTCTATTTGCTATATTGGTTGTTGTTTTCTTTCCCTAAGTTGTAAGATTTTTGCTTTCCTTTCATGTTGTATTTGTCTTTCTTTGATTCTGTGTTATTACCTTCCTTAAATTCTCATTGTTTCACTTCTCTTTAATTTCATTATAGTTTTATATCTTCTGCCTTGTTTCTTATTATTTCCTGTAAGGCCCTGACCGGGCCTCGTCACTACTCTACCGAGGTTAGGCTTGGCACTTACTGGGTACCGTTGTGGTATACTTATACTACGCTTCTCACATCGTTTTGTGTAGATCCAGGTACTTCTTATCAGACTACGTAACAGTGACCTAGCCCGTACATAGAGACTTCAAGGTATATCTGCCAGCGCCTACCTCGGAGTCCCCCTCTATCTTTATTATGTTGTTTCCTTATCTTCATTAGTCTCTTATGTATAAAGATATTTAGTATTTCTCTTTAGACCTTGTGACTTAAATTTACGGGGTTTTGGGAAATTTTTATACTGGAGTTGTAGATTTTATTTATTACAATTGTTGATGTTTGAGTTTTAGTTTAATATTTCAATTATGTTGCTTACCGGTTAGGCTTACTGTAATGACCCGGCTGGTCGTTACGAGAGTTATAGCCCCATTTTCCCCATTTCTACTTCTTTATGTGTTATTCAACTATATTGTATGGCATCAGGTTAGTTGGTTGGGGTCCGGAGTGGTTTTTGGAGTGGAATGAGACACGTAGTCTCTTATTAGGAAGCTTAAGTTAGAAAGGTCAACCGGATTTTGACTTATGTGTAAAGATCTCGTATTTGGATTTTTATGTTTCGGTTACCTTCGATATGTGATTTTGGACTTAGGAGTGCGTCCGAAATGTAATTTGGAGGTCCGTGGTAGAATTAGGCTCGAATTGGCGAAATTGAAAATTTAGCAATTTTCGGTCGACAGTGGAAAATTTGAACTGGGTCGGAATGGAATTCGGAAGTTGGAGTAGGTTCGTAGTGTCATTTCTGATGTGTGTGCAAAATTTGAGGTTATTCGGACGTGGTTTGGTAGGTTTCGGCGTCGTTTGCGTAATTTGGAAGTTTAGAAGTTCTTAGGCTTGAATCTGAGGTTAATTTGGTGTTTTGATGTTTCTTTGAGTGTTCTGAGAGTTTGACTAAGTTCGTATACTGATATATGACTTGTTAGTATTATTGGTTGAGGTCCCGAGGGCCTCAGGTGTGTTTCGGGTGGTTAACAGATTGGTTTTTGGAGTTGAGAGTTGTTGTTTTGCTGGTTTCAGAACTTCTGGTGCTTTCCGCACATGCATATGGGGAGCCGAAGGTTCGAGGTCGCAGGCACGGAAGGGTGGATTGCAGATGCGGAAAAGGGGAGGCTCAGGATAGAGCGCAGGTGCGAAGTATATGACCGCACCTACGAACCCGCATGTAACGACTTGGTCGGTCGTTTCGAGAGTTATAGCCCAGTTTCCCCCATTTCTACTTCCTTATGTGTTGTTCAGCTGTGTTGAGTTATATCGAGTTGGTAGGTTTGGGTCCGGAGTAGTTTTGGAGTGAAATGAGACACTAAGTCTGTTTGTTAGAAAGCTAAGTTAGAAAAGTCAACCGGAAGTTGACTTATGAGTATACAAACTCGGATTTGGATTTTTATTATTCGGTTAGCTTCGTTGGGTGATTTTAGACGTAGTAGTATTTTCGGATGTAATTTGGAGGTACGTGGTAGAATAAGGCTTGAATTGGCGAAAGTTGGAAATTTGGCGATTTTTGTCGGCAGTGGAAAATTAGGTATCGGGGTCGGAATGGAATTTCAAAAGTTGGAATATGTTCATAGTGTCATTTGTGACTTGTGTGCAAATTTTGAGGTCATTCGGACAGGGTTTGATAGGTTTCGGCGTCGTTGGCGAATTCGGGAAGTTTAGAAGTTCATAGGCTTGAATCTGAGGTTGATTTGGTGTTTTGGTGCTATTTTGGGTGCTCCGAAGGTTCGACTAAGTTCAGGTAGTGATATATGACTTGTTGGAATTATTGGTTGAGGTCCTGAGGGCCTCGGGTGTGTTTTGGATGGTTAGCGAATTGGTTTTTGGAGTTGTTGAACTGCTAAAACTGCTTGTGTGATTTTTCTGGTGTTTCCGCACCTGCGGATGGGGAGCAACAGATGCGGTGGTTGTATATGTGGAAGTCAATCGCAGATGCGGATTTGGACAAATGGGCGCTGAGCGCAAGTGCGGAGCAGTTGTCGCACCTACAAGCCCGCATGTGCGAGGGGGTAGTTGCAGGTACGGAAAGGGAGCGGATAATTGGAAGTCGCAGGTGCGCTCCTAGGACCGCAGATGCGGTTGCGCAGGTGCGAAGATGGGCCCACAAGGGCGAATCCCCTGGGCAGAAACAATAAAAGCCACACTTCGCGAATTTTTTCCCTTCACCATTGTTGGCCGGTTTTTGAGCTTTTGGGCAGTGAAATTCAACGAAGAAACAAGATATATCAGTGAGGTAAGTTACTTGGGTTTTATTTACGTGTGTTTATAATGATTTTCCACTGTTTAGTCATGAAATTGGTTGGAATTTAGAGTGAAGTTTTGGGGAGTTAGGGCTTGAGTTTTAGAGAATTTGAGGTAAGGATTTGAGGGACCAAACAGTGTCAGAATTTGATGAATTTTATATGGTTAGACTCTGGAATGAACGAGGTTTCTAGTTCTGCAATTTTTGACGGGTTTCGAGAGGTGGGACCAGGGCCCAAGTTTTAGCCTATTTCGGATTTTTGGCCTATTTATGTAGTTTTTCTTGTGGAATTCGATTCTTTAACCTATGTTGAAAGTATTATTCTGATTATGGATAGATTCGTACTTTTTGGAGACCGAGTCTAGCGACGAGGGCATCCCGGAGTAGGATTTTACATTGTTAAGGTAAGTAACAGTTTTAACTCTGTCTTTGAGGTTATATACCCGGAGAATTTGATATCATGTAACTGTTTGGAGGTGAAACCCACGCTAGGCGACCGGGCGTGTGGGTGTACGCCGGGAGGGAATGAGACTTGGTCCGTCTTGTGAGGTTGTGAGGCCTAATAGCCATTATCTGTGTTTATGTATTTACTTGTTGTTGAACTTGTTTTCCTTCATGTTAGAGATCATGCTTAGGCTTTATTCATGCTCACATTATTTGCACTCAGTCATAGAAATTCTTGTACATGTTTACCTCAGTCTCTATTATTTTGTTGATATGTTGTAATACTTGATTTGGGATGTGTTCCCTTATTTGTTGAGAATTGTGAGGCTAGAGAAGTACATGAGTGAGTGAGGCCGAGAGCCTGTTGTGAGATATTTGACTATAGCACGTGAGTTGTCTGTGCAGCACGTGAGTTGTCCGTAGATTCAGATATTGATATTAAGGCACATGAGTTGTCCATGAAGCACGTGAGTTGTCCGTGCTTAGCGCTTGGGTTGTAGGAGCCCCTCCGGAGTCTGTACACCCCCGCTGAGCGTAGGTAACTATTGAGTGTGTGCATTGAGGGCTCGGTGATGGAGTGACATTGCTGAGGTTTCATTTACTTTTGTTGTTGTTGCATCTACCTGCTAATTGCCTTGTAGCATTTGCTGATTTATGGAAATTACCTGCTTACTCCTGTTTATCCTAAACTGTGAAAAGAAATAATTGGATTGTTTTTCTTAGCTCGTCACCACTACTCAGTTCCTTAGTTATTTATGTTACTACTGAGTCGGTTGTACTCACACTACACCCTGCACTTTATGTGCAGATCCAGGTGAGTTAGAGCGCGACCATCGTTGAGTTCAAACCGGCTATCTTTGGAGACTACAAGGTAGCTGCTAGCGTCCGAAGGACCTTGTTCTCCTTTTATCATCTCTTTCTTTTGGGATGTATGGACAGTTGGCCAGTTAACATATCTTAGTTCATAGATTTAGACGTTCATGACTTAGTGACACCCCGATGTTTGGGGCTCGTTTCCATATTATCTATATCGATATTTAGAGTTGGTTTAGTTTATGAGAAATTCAAATATTGGTAATATTTGCTAAATTCATATAATCAAATTTAGTAGTAATATTTTGGGAATATAGGCTTGCCTTGTATCACGATAGGCGTCATCACGACATGGTTTAGATTTGGGTCGTGACACCGCAGACGCGAGGCCTAGGCGCAGGTGCGGAGGCTGTGGAAGTAAGTGAGTGTCGCATGTGCGGCGATTTAACCGCATGTGCAGTCCCGCAAGCACGAAGAGTAGGC
This sequence comes from Nicotiana undulata, assembly GCA_005239495.1. Taxonomy (NCBI): domain Eukaryota; kingdom Viridiplantae; phylum Streptophyta; class Magnoliopsida; order Solanales; family Solanaceae; genus Nicotiana; species Nicotiana undulata. Next base: position 29,716 of record MDKH01062367.1, on the reverse strand, counting down.
CGCAGGTGCGAAAAGCCTAAGCAGAGAGTATATATTGCACACTTCGCGAATTTTGGTCGATTCTTCACCATTTTTATTCGGTCTGGAAGATCTTGGCATTTATTTTGAAGAGGGATTCAAGGGATATCAGTGAGGTAAGTTGCTTGAGCCCTAATACTCGTGATTATGGTGATTTCCTCTTGTTTAGTCATATAATTAGTTGAAATTAGGGGTGAAGATGAGGGGTTAGGGCTTGGGATTTGGGAAAGTTTGATGTGAGTATTTGAGGGACCAAACGGTGTTGGATTTTGATATATTTGGTATGGTTAGACTGTGAGAGAATGAACTATCCATTTTTGTAATTTTTGTTGGCTTTCGAGACTTGCGCAAGGGGAACAGGTTTTAGCCAATTTCGAGTTTTTGGCCTAAATTTGTATTTTTTCTTGTGGAATTTGTTTCCTTAGCATATGTTGATGGTATTGTACTGGTTGTAAATAGATTCAGAGCTTTTGGAGTCCGAGTCGAGGGGAAAGAGAATCCCGGAGTAAGATTTCTACAATGTTGAGGTAAGTAACAGTTTTAAATCTGGTTTTGAGGGTATGAAACTCGGAGATTTGGTATCATGTGACTATTTGGAGGTGACACCCATGTTAGGTGACGGGTGTTTGGGTGTACACCGTGAGGATTGAGACTTTATCTGTCCCGTAAGGCTGTGAAGTCTAATAGCCTTTATTTGTGTTTATGTGCTTTTCTTGTCTACTAGAACTTGATTGCCTTCATGTTAGATATCATGCTTAGGATTTATCCCTGCTCACAATAGTCATACTCAATCATAGTGATTCTTGTACATGTTTACCTCAGTCTCTGTTATCTTCTTGCTGATACACTGTATTACTTTGATTTGTGCTGCTTTCCTTTCTTAATTGAGAATTGTGAGGCTAGAGAGGTACATGACGGAGTGACGCCAAGAGCCTGCTTGTGAGGTATTGTACTATAGCATGTGAGTTGTCCGTGCGGATCCAGATATTGATACCATATCCCGTGAGTAGTTCGTGCAGATCGAGATATGATATTATAGCACATGAGTTATCCGTGCAGCACGTGAGTGGTCCGTACAGATAAGCGCTTGGGCTATAGGAGCCCCTCTGGAGTCTGAACACCCCCAGTGAGCACAGGCTCATATTGAGAATGTGCATTGAGGGCTGAGGGATTGAGTGACATTGCATGTGAGGTTTTATCTATTTCGTTGTTGTTGCATTTAGCTGCTATTTGCCTTGTTGTAGTTTGTAATTTATGAAACTGATCTTTTACTCATGTTTATCCTTAATTGTGTAAATTATCAATTGAATTACTCTACTTAGCTCGTCACTACTACTAACTTCCTTATTTATTGTTGTTACTTGCTGAGTCGGTTGTACTCATACTACACCCTACACTACATGTGCAGATCCAGGTGTGTCTGAGCACGGCGATTGTTGAGTCCAGGCCAGTTGAGTTTTGGAGACTGCAAGGCAGCTGCCGGCGTCCGTAGGACCCTGTTACTCCTTCTACATTTCCTTCTGTTTTGTATTGACATTTAGACAGTTGTTGTAATAATTTTAAATACTTAGACGCTCAAGACTTGGTAACACCCCGGTGTTTGGGGCTCCTTTTCTGCACTTTATTTCAAACTTGAATTTAAATTTGATCTTATACTTAAATTGGTAGTATTTTTGGAAAGGTAGGCTTGCCTAGTATCACGATAGGCGCCATCACGACAGGGTTTAGATTTGGGTTGGTTACAAGTTGGTGTTAGAGCCTAGGTTACATACGTCTCATGATTCATGAGCGGGTTAGTAGAGTCTTGCGGATCGGTACAAAGATGTTTGTACTTATCTTCGAGAGGCTGCAGAACCCTTAGGAAAATTTCACATTCTTGGATTCTTGTCGTGCAATCTGTTTATTCTGGTAACTAAACATCTATTATTTCATACTCTCACAGATGGTGAGGACTCGTGCTACTAGTCAGGAGGGACAACCACCAGCCGTGGCCGCGAGAGGCTGAGGTCATGGTAGAGGTCCTGGTAGGGGCATAGTCACCGCATACGCTGTAGCTAGGGAAGCACCTGCAAATTCCCCAGTTGTCCCAGATCAGGACCAGGTCCCCGTGGTAGATGTTCCAGCGGAAGCAGCTCAGGCACCACCCGTGCCTATTATGATTCCTGGCCTTTAGGAGGCCTTAGCCCAGATTTTATCAATATGTATTGGCCTTTCCCAGTTGTCTTAGTTACTACAAGCGCAACCACTTCTCAGGCCGGTGGAGGCACCCAGACTCCCACCGTCCGCACACCGAAGTAGGTTGTTCAGGGACTCCAAACACCGGGGGCACCACCAGCCCAGCCGGTCGCAGCTGCTCAAGAGCATGTAGTTCCTTCTATGCTAGAGGATGATCAGCATAGGTTGGACAGGTCTGGGAGACTCTAGTCTCCACCTTTCAGTGGCACAGAGAGAGAGAGAATGCCTAGGATTTCTTGTACATGTGTTAGAGGATACTCCGCACAGCTGGTATTCTAGATACTTCTAGGGTATCATTCACTACATTTCAGTTTTCTAGGGCTACACTCCGATGGTGGGAGACTTACGATAGGCGTAGGCCTGTTGGCGCAGCACCCCTCATTTGGCAGCAGTTCTCCTTGGTATTTTTGTAGAAGTTTGTGCCCCAGTCCCGCAGAAAGGAGCTGCGTAGACAATTTGAGCAGCTTTGTCGGGGTGATATGTCTATGACGCAGTATGAGATGTGGTTCTTGGAGTTGGCCCGACATGATATCTAGTGGGTTCCCAAAGACAGGGAGAGGATCATGAGGTTTATAGATGGTCTCACTTTTCAGTTGTTGTTGCTTATGACCCGAGGGAGGGTATCTGGTGCTACCTTTAATGAGTTTGTCGACATTGCTCGATAGATTGAAATGGTTCGCGGTCAGGAAAGGGTTGAGAGGGAGGCCAAGAGGTCTCATGGAACAGATGGATTCAGTGGTGCTCCTCATGGGGGTCAGTTCCAGCATGGCAGAGGCCGTCCATTGAGGTATGCTCCGTCAGCTCACCCATTTCACCGTGGTGTATCATCTGGCCATGGTTCTCACAGTCATCAGTAGGGCCATTCATCATTCAGTGCACTGCCAACGCAGAGTTCTCATCATGCCCCGTCCGCTCAGGTATCCTCGGGTAGTTCATTTAGGCATCAGGAGAAGCAGTTTTGTCAGAGGAGGGTTGTTTCGATTGGGGAGAGGGGGATTTGGTCACATTATGAGCGATTGCCCTAGACTATTGGGTGGGACTCCACAGCGGAGTACTTGGCTGATAGCACCAGCACCAGTTCCTCCACCACCCAGCCAGCCAGCTAGGGGTGGACCTCAGCTAGAAAGGGTTAGATCCCAGTCAGCTAGGGGTCGCTCGAGAGGGGGAGGCAGATCAGGGGGTGGCCAAGCCCGTTTCTATGCCTCCCAGCCAGACCAGATAATGTTGCTTCAGATGTTGTGATTACAGGTATTGTCTTAGTCTATCACAAAGATGCCTCTGTATTATTTGACCCTGGTTCTACATATTCATATGTTTCCTCGCATTTTGCTCATTTTTTGGATATGCCCCGTGAGTCTTTAGTTTCATGTGTTCATGTATCTACTCTGGCAGGCGATACTATTGTTGTGGACCGCGTATATTGGTCATGTGTGGTGTCTAATAGGGGTCTAGAGACCCGAGTGGACCTTTTGTTGCTCAGTATGGTTGATTTTGATGTTATATTGGGTATGGATTGGTTACCTCCATGTCATGTTGTTCTAGATTGTCACGCTAAGACCGTGACGTTAGCGATGCCGGGATTTCTGAGGGTAGAGTGGAGTGGATCTATACACTATGTACCGAGTAGGGTGATTTCATAATTGAAGGCTCGGCGTATGGTTGGGAAGGGATGTCTCTCTTACTTGGCTTTTGTGAGAGATGTTAGTGCAAAGACTCCTACCATTGATTCTGTTCTGGTGGTATGTCATTTTCCGGATGTGTTTCTTATAGACCTGTTGGGCATGCCGCCTGACAGGGATATTGATTTTGGTATTGATTTGGTGTCGGACACTCAGCCCATTTCTATTCCATCGCATCGTATGGCACCGACGGAGTTGAAGGAATTGAAAGAGAAGCTTCAGAACTCCTTGATAAGGGGTTTATTCGTCCTAGTGTGTCACCTTGGTTTGCACCGGTTCTGTTTGTGAAGAAAAAGGATGCTTCTATGAGGATGTGTATTGATTACATGCAGTTGAACAAGGTCAGAGTCAAAAACAAGTATCATTTGCCTCGTATTGATGATTTATTTGACCAGCTTCAGGGAGCGAGGGTGTTCTCCAAGATTTATTTGAGGTTGGGGTATCACCAGCTGAAGATTCGGGATTCGGATATTCTTAAGACAACTTTCATGACCCGTTATGGCCATTATGAGTTCTTGGTGATGTCTTTTGGGCTGACCAATTCCCTAGCAGTGTTATGCATTTTATGAACAGTGTATTCCAGCCATATTTGGACTCCTTCGTTATTGTATTCATTGATGACATCTTGGTTTACTCACGTAGCCAAGAGGAGCATGCTCAGCATTTGAGGATTGTATTACAGATATTGAGGAAGGAGAAGCTTTATTCAAAGTTCTCCAAGTGTGAGTTTTGGCTCAGCTTAGTGGCATTATTGGGGCACGTGGTGTCCAGTGAGGGTATTCGAGTGGATCCGAAGAAGATAGAGGTGGTGCATAGTTGGCCTAGACCGTCCTCAGCCACGGAGATTAGGAGCTTTCTTGGTTTGGCAGTCTACCACCGTTGCTTCATGGAAGTATTTTCATCTATTGCATCTCCCTTGACCAAATTGACCCAAAAGTGTGCTCCATTCAGGTGGTCGGATGAGTGTGAGGAAATCTTTCAGAAGCTCAACACTACCTTGACCACAACTCCATTGTTAGTTTTGCCATCAGCTTCAAGTTCTTATACCGTGTATTGATGCCTCGAGGATAGACATCAGATGTGTTTTGATGCAGGAGGGTATGGTGATTTCCTATGCCTCGCGCCAGTTGAAGACCCATGAGAAGAACTATCCCGTCCATGATCTTGAGTTAGAAGCCATTGTTCACGCCTTGAATATTTGGCGTCATTATCTGTATGGGGTTCATTGTGAGATCTATACTGATCACAGGAGTCTGCAACATCTGTTTAAGCAAAAAGACCTTAATTTGCATTAGTGGAGATGGTTGGAGCTTCTTAATGACTATGATATCACTATTTTATACCATCCATGGAAGGCCAATGTGGTGGCCGATGCTTTGAGTCGCCGAGCGGAGAGTTTAGGGAGTTTGGTATATCTTCATGCAGTAGAGAGACCTTTGGCATTGGATGTTCAGGCCTTAGCGGGCCAGTTTGTGAGGTTGGATATTTCGGATCCTAGTCGGGTATTGGCTTGCGAGGTCTCCAGATTTTCTATTTATGACCGTATTAGGGAGCGTCAGTATGATGACCTCCCCTTTCTCGTTCTTCAGGATAAGGTCCGACGAGGTGATGCTAGGGATGTGACTATTTGTGATGACGGTGTGTTGAGGAAGCAAGGCTAGATATGTGTGCCTAATGTATATGGGCTTCGGGAGTTGATTCTTGAGGAGGCCCACAGTTCACGGTATTCCATCCATTCGGGTACTGCGAAGATGTACCAGGATTTGAGACAGCACTATTGGCGGAGACGGATGAAGAAGGATATAGTGGGGTTTGTATCTTGATGTCTCAATTGTCAGCAGGTTAAGTCTGAGCATCAGAGACCGGGTGTCTCTCTTTAGAGGTTAGATATTCCGAAGTGGAAGTGGGAGCGGATCACCATGGACTTTGTAGTTGGGCTCCCACGAACTTGGAGGAAGTTTGATGCTATTTGGGTTATTGTGGATCGGCTGACCAAGTCTGCGCACTTCATTCCTGCATGGTGTCCCAGTTTCCATTATTTCAGATAGAGGCACTCAATTTACGTCGCACTTTTTAAGGGATGTGCAACGAGGGTTGGGTACTCAGGTTAAGTTGAGCACATCTTTTCACCCTCAAACGGACGGACAGTCCAAGCGCACTATTCAGATATTGGAGAACATGTTGCGTGCTTGTGTTATTGACTTTGGGGGTTCATGAGACCAGTTTCTACCGCTCGCGAAGTTTGCATATAACAACATTTATCAGTCGAGTATCCAGATGGCTTCGTACGAGGATTTATATGAGAAGAGGTGTAGATATCCGGTTGGATGGTTTGAGCCGGGGGAGGCTAGGCTTTTGGGTACAGACTTAGTCCAGGATGCATTTGATAAGGTGAGGCTGATTCAGGAGCGGCTTCGCACGGTGCAGTCTAGGCAGAAGAGATATGCGGACAGGAAGTTCCGTGATGTGTCTTTTATGGTTGGGGAGAAAGATTTGCTTAAGGTATCACCCATGAAGGGTGTTATGAGGTTTGGGAAGAGGGGCAAGTTGATCCCCTGGTTCATTGGGCCTTTTGAGCTGCTTCAAAGGATACGGGAGGTGGCTTATAAGCTCGCCTTCACACCTAGTTTGTCAAGTGTGCACCCAATATTTCATGTTTCCATGCTCCGGAAGTATGTTGGCAATTCGTCCCATGTTTTGGACTTTAGCACAGTTCAGTTGGAGGGTGATATGACTTATGATGTGGAGCAGGTGGCTATTTTGGATCGGCGGGTCCGAAAGTTGAGGTCAAATGAGATAGCTTCAGTGAAGGTGCAGTGGAAAGGTCAACCTATGGAGGAGGTCACCTGGAGACTGAGTAGGAGATGCGGTGCAGATACCCATACCAATTTGAGACTCCAGGTATGTTTCTAGACTCATTCGAGGACGAACGTTTATTTAAGAGGGGGAGGATGTAACGACCCGGCCGGTCGTTCCGAGAGTTATAGCCCTATTTTCCTCATTTCTACTTCTTTGTGTTATTCAACTATATTTTATGGTATCGGGTTAGTTGGTTCTGGTACGGAGTGGTTTTGGAGTGGAATGAGACATGTAGTCTCATATAAGGAAGCTTAAGTGGGAAAAGTCAACTGGATATTGACTTATGTGTGATCGATCTCGGATTTGGATTTTTATGATTCGGTTAGCTCCATTAGATAATTTTGGACTTAGGAGCGCGTCCGAAATGTAATTTGGAGGTCCGTGGTATAATTAGGCTTGAATTGGCGAAATTGGAAATTTGGCGATTTTTGGTCGGCAGTGGAAAATTTTATATCGGGGTCGGAATTGAATTTCGGAAGTTGGATTAGGTTTGTAGTGTCATTTTTGACGTGTTTGCTAAATTTGAAGTTATTCCGACGTGGTTTGGTATGTTTCGGCGTCATTTGTGGAAATTGGAAGTTTAGAAGTTATTAGGCTTGAATCTGAGGTTAATTTGGTGTTTTGATGTTGATTTGAGTATTATGTGGGTTTGACTAAGTTCAAATATTGATATATGACTTGTTGGTATTATTGGTTGAGGTCCCGAGGGCCTCGACTGTGTTTCGGGTGGTTGACGGATTGGTTTTTGGAGTTGAGAGTTGTTGTTTTGCTGGTTTCTGAACTTCTGGTGTGTTTTCGCACCTGCGGATGGGGAGCCGCAGGCGCGGATGGGTGGGTCGCAGATGCGGAAAAGGGGAGGCTCAGGCTAGAGCGCAGGTGCGAAGTATATGGTTGCACCTGCGAGCCCGCAGGTGCGAGGCCTAGGCGCAAGTGCTGAGGCTAGGAAGTAAGTGAGTTTTGCATGTGCGGCTATTTGACCCCATGAGCGGTCCCGCGGGTGCGAAAATTCGGCCGCAGGTGCAAAACGCCTGGGCATAGGGTATATATTGCACACTTCGCAAATTTTTGTCCATTCTTCACCAATTTTAGTTAGTTTTGAAGCTCTTGGCAGTGAATTTGAAGAGGGATTCAAGGGATATCAGTGAGGTAAGTTGATTGAGCCCTAATACTCGTGATTATGGTAATTTTCCGTTGTTTAATTATGTAATTAGTGGAAATTAAGGGTGAAGATGAGAGGTTAGGGCTTGGGAGTTTGGAGAGTTTGATGTGAGGATTTGAGGGACCAAACGGTGTTGGTTTTTGATATATTTGGTATGGTTAGACTCGATGAGCTATCTAGTTTTGTAATTTTTGTCGGGTTTCGAGACGTGGGCCCGGGGGCTGGGATTTAGCCAATTTCGGGGTTTTGGCCTAATTTTGTAGTTTTTCTTGTGGAATTCGTTTCCTTAGCATATGTTGATGGTATTGTACTGGTTGTAAATAGATTTGGAGCTTTTGGAGGCCATGTCGAGAGACAATAGCATCCCAAAGTAGGATTTCTACTTTGTTGAGGTAAGTAACAGCTTTAAATCTGGTTTTGAGGGTATGAAACCCAAAGATTTGGTATTATGTGACTGTTTGGAGGTAAGACCCATGCTAGGTGACAGGGGTGTGGGTGTACGCCGTGAGGGATTGAGACTTGGTCCGTCTCGCGAGGCTGTGAAGTCTAATAGCCTTTATTTGTATTTATGTGCTTTTCATGTCTGCTAGAACTTGATTGCCTTCATGTTAGAGATCATGTTTAGGCTTTGTCCCTGCTCACAATAGTTATACTCAATCATAGTGATTCTTGTACATGTTTACCTCATTCTTTGTTATCTTCTTGCTAATACACTGTAATACTCTTATTTGGGCTGCTTTCCTTTCTTTATTGAGAACTGTGAGGCTAGAGAGGTACATCATTGAGTGAGGCCGAGATCCTGCTTGTGAGGTATTGTACTATAGCACGTGAGTTGTCTGTGAAGATCCAAATATTGATACCATAGCACGTGAGTTGTTCGTGCGGATCCAGATATGATATTATAGCACGCTAGTTGTCCGTACAGCACGTGAGTGGTCCGTGCAGATTAGCGCTTGGGCTGTAAGAGCCCCTCCGGAGTCTGAACACCCCCAGTGAGCATAGGTACCTATTGAACGTGTGCATTGAGGTTTGAGGGATTGAGTGATTTTCATCTATTTCGATGTTGTTGCATTTAGCTGTTATTTGCCTTGTTGTATCTGGTAATTTATGAAACTGATCTTTTACTCATGTTTATCCTTAACTGTGAAAATTATCAATTGAATTGTTCTACTTAGCTCATCACTACTACTGACTTTCTTATTTATTGTTGTTACTTGCTGAGTCGATTGTACTCATACTACACCCTGCACTACATGTGCAGATCCAGGTGTGTCTTAGCACGAGGATTGTTGAGTTCAAGCCAATTGAGTTTTGGAGACTGCAGGGTAGCTGCCAGCGTCCGCAGGACCTTGTTACTCCTTCTACATCTCCTTCCGTTTCGTATTGACATTTAAACAGTTGCTGTAATAGTTTTAAATACTTAGACGCTCATGACATGGTGACACCCCGGTGTTTGGGGCTCGTTTTCCGCACTTTATTTCCAACTTGAGTTTAACTTTAATTTATGGGAATTTCTAATATTGAAAATATTTATTCTTAACTCTTATACTTAAATTGGTAGTACTTTTGGAAAGGTAGGCTTGCCTAATATCACGATAGGTGCCATTACGACAGGGTTTAGATTTGGAGTCGTGACACTTACATAGTCATAGAGACTAGGTTCCGTCACGACATCCTACAGAGGAAAACTGGGGTGATGACATCTTCCGACCTTCAAACTACCGATCACACATAAATGGTTGCGTTTTGGAATGTTATTAGCCATTACCGACCGATTTTTGTCATTTTTTCCGAGGGTATTTTTCGAATTTCTAGTAGTGGGTGTGGGGTATTTTTTAATTGTTAAAAATTAATTTTAACTATTAAAACTGATTTATTAAACTAAAATTTATATATTTGGATAGAATGTCGTAGCTAGTAACAAGCAGTTGCGTATTTGGTCAAGAAAGTTTTTTTATTCAAGTAACTGAAATGCCTTTAAATTAATTTTAAAAATATAGATTAAAAAAATTTACATTATAAAAAGTCAAATAAGGCGAAAAGAGAGTTAGGAGTTTTGTTTTGCGAAGGATATCTCAGAGATTATAAAAAGTATTACTCAGTAATAACATAGTAAAACGTCTAGTCAAACCAAAAGTGTTGATAAGCTTAAATATGTCTTCATAACTTTGACTTAAAATCACTTATGATATTTATCAAATACGTAAATAATAATAAAAAATACTTATTATTTACTCGTAAAACGGTACAGTCGAATTTATACGTGGTTTCTGGACAAGTGAATTAATTTGATCCTTAAATAATAGAATAATTGAAGAATTATGCAATACTTAGCCTTAAAATGTAGATGAAACAGCATAAGTGACAATTCCGGGAACAAGATTTCCGGGCATAACAATAGTGATATCAAATGCGAGAAAGTAAGATTGTATTAAGCTTTGTATAGAATATAGTGTAAGTTTGCCAGAAAATTCGTGTCCTTTGCAATGATAATTGAGCTCACTATTTTTAGATGAGTCTAGGGAAGGAGGTCTTAATATCGTGCCCTTCTTTAATGTCAATTATGAGGGTCATTGATGAAGGTGTAACGGTTGACATAAATGCCAAATTCCCTATAACGGGTCGTCGCCCTTAATGCTGCAGAATATTCTTTATTAAATGCTATTGGGCGCAGATCATTTAACACACCTTTATGAATATTATCCCTTCCGGTGACAAGCGGAATAGCTGTGTTCGGTCTTTGGTTATTCATGTCTTGGTTTCTACGCGTCCTTCCTTTAGGTGACCATGTGTTATATCATATTTTACCATATACAGTCGTTTGATTTGAATGCGGCTTATGCCAGGATAAGTTATGTCACGGCCCAAATCCTAATTCAGGTCGCGATGACGCCCAACACCGTAGTTAGGCAAGCCAAGACCAATTTACTAATGAGTTTTATTTAATTTAGCAAAACATTTTTATAACTTACTTGATTAAATTTAAGAAATTAATTGAAGACGAGTAACTTAGGCAAATCTCAAAAAGAATCAACCATACAAGTCACAAATTAATATTTACAGTCCAAAATATAATGTCTACTAACGTGTGTGCCAGAAGCTAGTGTCACAAGTCTACAGGCATCTAGTAGAGTGAGAATCCAAAAGAATTCAAGTATGTCCTACGATCTGAGAAAATATAGACAGATATAATCAAAAGAAAGAAAACTCCAAGGCGCTGTTGGAAGTCGTCAGGGAAAGCAGCTCATCGAGAAGTCTCGACCAGGTAAAAATTAGGAATGAACTCTAGACTGATACCCAGATGCACCTGCCTCAGAACATGTATAATTAAGTACAGAAGCGTAGCATTAGTACATAAACAATATGTACCCAGAGTGTATCCAGTCTAATCTCGAAGAAGTAGTGACGAGAAGTCGACGTGATACTTACTAGGGTCAAAATAATGTGGTTTAAATGTAAGGCTAAGCAAGAATAGCAATCATGAATAATAATGAAGACAGGAGCATCAAATAACATATACAATTACCTTTTACATGTCAAGTTCTCTAGCATGTAAATTACCTAGTTTTCCTTTTTCATGATATTCAACAGATACATATTCACAGAACACCGAAACAACTAACAAACACATAATATGTCGTGAACATGCGGCTGATACGACGCGAAAATAAATGTGCACTGCCGAAGGGTCGAACGGCTCGTACCATAGATAAATCTATTACTCCGCTCGCGAATAGAACATGAGACGCGATTGACATAATAATAAGGCTACCCCGCTCGCGATTCATACATGCGACACGGGTACCCGTATACATACACATAATTAACAGGAAATCAGGAATTTAGTAGAGAATATACTTACATAAATGGATTCAATAATATAAACTTCGGAATGTAACCTCCTAGATGTTCACTTAATAATTCAGGGATATTAGGCAACCTAAATTACATTTAATTTTTACAGATATGGCTCATAAAGCATGCTTGTGAATCCTAAACTACCCGACATAAAATAAAAGTAGCTACGTACGGACTCTCATCACTTTGTGCGTGCGTAGCCCCCGCAAATAAAGACATGCAATCATTTATATTTACCTATGGGGACAATTCCCTGTTACTAGGTGAGAAAGGAGACTCACTTCGTGTCAAGTCTACTCCCCAGGTCAAGAACGCGCCCGAAACTCCAAATTCGTCTCCCATGGACTCGAGACTAGTCAAATATTGCATAAATAAATCAATCTATACTCAAAAGTATGAAATTCCCCTATTTAAGTGATTATTTCATCCTAAATTACAAAATCCCAAAATACACCCCAGGCCCTCATGCTCGGATTCCGGAAATTTTAGAAGGAATCAATCATCCTTAGCCTAAGGATCAATATAATGTAAATTTTGTATACTTTCATAACTAGTTCGTTGGTAATTCTCTTATTTTCATAAAAACCTAGGTTTTACTCTAACTCATGATTTCTACCAATTAATGTGTTAATCCATCTAAGAATTCAAGTACTAAACTAAATTTAGGGTAAGAATTACTTACCTTACAGTACCTAGGTCGATTATCTCTTTTGCATGCTCAAACAATCTCCCAAGGTTGAAGAAAGTGTTCAAAAATGGTGAAATTCCAATTTAAAACAACCTCACTGCCTATAGGTTTTCTGCACCTGCGGCTCGAGGACCGCACCTGCGATCTCACATCTGCGAGAAGAAATCTCGCACCTGCGGAGGAGGGGAAGGGGACCTGGTTTCGCACCTACGGCTCCGCTTCTGCGAACATTGATCCGCACCTGCGGAAAATAGGAAGCTCCCTCAGTGGTCGCACCTGCGAGGCTGGGACCGCAGAAGCGGTCTCGCACCTACGGCTAGACCTCCATAGGTGCGGTCGCACCAGATCTGGTGCACCAGCACTCATTTAAGGCTGGTTTTTGCCTCGCTCGATGCCCGAATGGCATCCAGGCCCACCCGAGACCCCGTCCAAATATACCAACAAGTCCTAAATCATTATTCGGACTCGTTCTAGCCTTCGGAACGTCCAAAACAATGCTAAATCTAAAAATCATACCCCAAAACCTATTGGATCAAACTTAAGAACTTAAAGTTCTTGAATTCGCTTTCAATACACCGAACCTACCCATACTACTCGGAATGACACCAAATTTTGCAAGCAAGTAATAAATGACATAATGGAACTATTCCGGGCCTAGGAATTCCATTTGGACCTCGATAACACAAAAACACGTTCCAAACCTCAATTTGAACTTAAGTGTTTCACTATTTGGCATCGAAACGCTCCCGGGGTCATCCAAATCCCATTCTGAACATACGCCCAAGTCCGAAATCATCATACGAACCTACTGGAACCTTCAAATCTCGAATCCGAGGTCTATTACTAAAAATGTTGACTGAAGTCAAACTTGGCCTTTAAGGCCAACCTTAAGGAACCAAGTGTTCCTACACCACTCCAAACTCCTCCAAATCCCGAACCACCCGTCCCTGCAAGTCATAAATCAGTAAAAGAAACTACAAGAAGTCTCATTTAGGGGCACAGGGTCCTAGAACACAAAATGACCCGTCGGGTCGTTACATTCTCCACCTCTTAAACAAACGTTCGTCCTCGAAAGGGTCTAGAATCATACCTGGAGTGCTGAATAAGTGTGGATATCTGCTCCGCATGCTTTCCTCGGACTCCCTAGTCACCTCATCGGCTGGTTGGCCCTCCACTGGACCTTTACGGCGGAAACCCTCTTGGACCTCAACTGGTGATCCTGCCTGTCAATAACAGCAACTGGCTCCTCCTCGTAGCCCAACCTCTCATCTAGATGAATGGTGCTGAAATCTACCACGTGAGAGAAGTCGACGTGATATCTCCGGAGCATGGACACATGAAAGACCGGATAAACTCCTAAACTAGGAGGTAAAGCAAGCTCATAAGCAACCTCTCCAACTCGCCTCAACACCTCGAATGGACCTATAAACCTCGGGCTCAGCTTTCCCTTCTTCCCAAACCTCATAATACCCTTCATCAGCGAGACTTTCAACAAAACCTTCTCTCCCTCCATAAATGATACATCATGCGCCTTCTGATCCGCGCTACTCTTCTGTATGGACTGTGTTGTGCGAAGCCTCTCCTGAATCAACTTTACTTTCTCCAAAGCATCCTTCACCGGGTCGGTGCCATATAACTTAGCCTCGCTAGGATCAAACCACCTGATAGGAGAACGACATCACCGACTATAAAAGGCCTCAAATAGAGTCATCTCGATGCTGGACTGATAACTATTATTATAAGCAAACTCGGCCAAAGGCAAAAGTTGGTCCCACTGCCCTCCAAAGTCAATCACACATGCCCTGAGCATGTCCTCCAATATCTGAACTGCCCGATCTGACTGGCCGTCAGTCTGAGGGTGAAATGCTGTGTTGAGCTCTACTAGGGTGCCCAACTTACTCTGCAATGCTCTCCAGAAGTGCGGGGTTAACTGAGGACCTCGATCTGATATAATGGACACAAGCACACCGTGCAACTGAACTATCTCCCGCATGTATATCTGGGCCAACCTCTCTGAAGTATAAGTAGTAGCTACTGGAATGAAATGCGCCGACTTGGTCAACCTATCCATAATGACCCAAACTGCATCATCCTTCCGTAAAGTCCGAGGCAACCCAACTACGAAGTCCATAGCGATGCGCTTCCATTTCCACTCAGGTATAGGCATCTGCTGAAGTAGGCCTCCTGGCCTCTGGTGATCATACATAACCTGCTGGTAATTTAGACACCTAGCCACATACTCCACTATGTCTTTCTTTATCTGTCTCCACCAGAAATGCTGCTTCAAGTCACGATACATCTTCGTAGCACCAGGATGAATAGAATACCGTGAACTGTGAGCCTCCTCTAAACTCCTCTCTCTCAGGCCATCAACATTAGGGACACATAAGAGACCCTGAAGTCTTAGAACACCATCCTCGACGATAGAAACCTCTTTGGCAACACCCTGTACCACTGTCTCCCGTAGCTCTGCCAAGCGCGGATCATCAAATTGCAGAGCCTTGATCTCCCCCAATAATGAAGACTGAGCAACCACACGTGCAAGAACTCGGGCGGGCTCTGAAAGGTCCAACCTCACCAAGCGATTAGCCAAGGACTGAATGTCCAAATCTAGAGGTCTCTCCTCTGCTGAAATGTAAGCCAAACTACCCATACTTTCCGCATTTCTGCTTAAGGCATCCGCAACAACATTCGCCTTGCCCAGATGATAGAGAATGGTGACGTCATAATACTTCAACAACCCAAGCCACTTGCGTTGCCTCAAATTAAGATCCCTCTGCTTGAACAAGTGCTGCAAGTTGCGGTGGTCTGTATAAACCTCACAAGAAACCTCATACAAGTAGTGCCTCCAAATCTTAAGAGCATGAACAGTCGTCGTCAACTCCAAATCGTGCACATGGTAGTTTTTCTCATGAACCTTCAGCTGACGTGAATCATATGCAATAACTCGCCCCTCATACATCAACACACATACCAAACCGACGCGTGAAGCGTCGCAATAATTTGTATACATCCTAGAACCGGAAGTCAATACTAGAACTGGTGCTGAGGTTAATGTTGTCTTGAGCTTATGAAAGCTCGCCTCACACTCGTCGGACCATCGGGATGGGGAATTCTTCTGAGTCAATCTAGTCAGAGGAGCTTAAATGGATGAAAACCCCTCCACAAATCGGCGATAATAACCTGCTAGACCTAAGAAGCTCTTGATCTCTGTAGCTGAAGTAGGGCGTGGCCAACTCTGAACCGCCTCAATCTTTTTAAGATCAACCTTGATACCCTCTCCGGATACCACATGTCCCAAGAATGCCTCGGAATCCAACCAAAACTCACACTTAGAGAACTTAGCATACATCTTCTGTTCTCGCAAGGTCTGGAGCACAACTCTCAAATGATGCTCGTGCTCCCCCAGACTACGTGAGTAAATTAGAATGTCATCAATAAAGACAATGACAAAAGAATCAATATAAGGCATGAACACCCTGTTCATCAAGTCCATAAATGTTGTTGGGGCATTAGTCAAGCCAAAGGATATCACCAGGAACTCATAATGACCACATCTCGTACGGAAGGCAGTCTTCGGAACATCCGAGTCCCGAATCTTCAACTGATGGTACCCCGATCTCAAGTCAATCTTAGAAAACACCCGAGCACTCTGCAACTGGTCAAACAAATCATCGATACGCGGCAACGGGTACTTGTTCTTGATGGTGACCTTGTTCAACTGGCGGTAATAAATACACATCTGCATAGTCCCATCCTTCTTCTTCACAAATAGCACTGGAGCACCCTCAGGGTGATACACTCGGTCTGATAAACCCCTTAGCCAACAACTCCTCAAGCTGTTCTTTCAGTTCCTTCAACTCTTTCGGAGCCATACGGTATGGGGGAATAGATATAGACTGGGTGCCTGGGGCTAAGTCAATGCAAAAATCAATGTCACGATCCGGTGGCATGCCTGAAAGGTCTGAAGGGAATACATCAACAAACTCTCGAACTACTGGCACTGAATCAATCGTCGGAGACTCAGCGGTGGTGTCCCGCACATAAGCAAGATAAGCCAAACAGCCCTTCTCGACCATATGTTGAGCCTTAGGGAAGGAAATAACCCGACTAGCTGCACTAACTGAGGAACCTCTCCACTCCAATCTAGGCAACTTGGGCATGCCTAGAGTAACAGTCTTGGCATGGAAATCTAGAACATCATGTTAAGGAGATAGCCAATCCATGCCCAGGATGACCTCAAAATCACTCATATCAAGCAACAGGAGGTCTGCTCTAGTCTCAAACCCACAGAATGTAACCACACAGGACCGATGAATCCGGTCCACAACCATAGAATCGCCCATAGGAGGGGACACATAAACAAAATTACTCAAGGACTCACGAGGAATATCCGGGAAATGAGCAAACAAAGTTGATACATATGAATAGGTGGATCCTTGATCAAACAATACCGATGCATCTCAATCACATAATGAAATAATACATGTGATCATGGCATTTGAGGCTACTGCATCTGGTCTGTCCGGGAAAGCATAGAATCTAGTGGGAGCACCGGATAACTGACCTCCACAGGTATGAACAGGAGCTGACTAGGCCCCCCTACTTGGCCTCCACCTCTGGGACGACCCCTACCAACTTGTCCTTCACCTCTGGGTGGCCGAACCGCCGGTGCTGAGAATATAGGCCGATAACTTTAATGAACGGCCTTGGCTCGAAGCCTGGGACAAGTCCTCTTCATATGGCCTGGATCCCCGCACTCATAACAACCTCTCGGTACCATAGCCTGCTTCCCTGAAGACCCCTGAATAGCCGGAGGACGGTATGAACCATCTGGCATAGCACTGAAATAAGTACAAGAAGACCGCTGATGTCCCGGATTCCCGTCGAAGGAACCCTGAATGGCTGGTGGGCGATAAGTACTCTCCGGCATAGTGCTGAAATAAGGCCTCCCTGGAACACCTCGGGGAGGTGGTGGGGGTGCTGAATATGGAGGCCTACTAGGCTGGCCCCTACCGAACTGACCTCTGCCCCTGGCTGGAGCACCTCTGAAATCCCCAGAAAAATCTAGCTCTCTTATCCTGCTGACCCTGCTCTCTTCCCCTCGATTGGTAACCCTCAATCCGGCGAGCAATCTCGACCACAAGTCGATAAGG
This sequence comes from Nicotiana undulata, assembly GCA_005239495.1. NCBI lineage: Eukaryota > Viridiplantae > Streptophyta > Magnoliopsida > Solanales > Solanaceae > Nicotiana > Nicotiana undulata. Next base: position 12,064 of record MDKH01062367.1, on the reverse strand, counting down.
AGTCCCCATATCCACCTCTCGATCCATGTTGGCCCTAATACCTGAGTGCAACCCAGCTACAAATCTTCGCACTCTCTCAACATCAGTAGGAAGTATCATGAGGGCATGACGAGACAGCTTAGAAAACCTAGCCTCGTAGTCAGTCACTGACATCTGACCCTGCTCCAACTGCTCAAACTGATACCGTAGCTCTTCCCTCTCAGAGGGTGGGATATATCTGTTCAGGAACAACTGAGTGAACTGCTCCCAAGTGAGGGGAGGAGAATCTGCCGGTCTGCCAAGTATATAGGACTGCCACCATCTGCGGGCCCTGCCCTCTAACTGGAAGGTAATGAAATCAACTCCATGGGACTCCAGTATCCTCATGTTGTGCAGTCTGTCCCTGAACCTATCAATAAAGTCATGTGTGTCCTCATGACGCTCACCTTCAAAGACAGGAGGGTGCAATCTGGTCTATCCAATAGCTTCTGCGGATCGCCGTCCGCTACTGGTCTGGGCTCAGGTGCTGCTGCTACTGGCTGGGGCCCGCCCACGGGCAGTGTACCCGGGGTCTGATATACTGACGTTGCATGACCTGCGGCCTGAGCAGTAGGGGTCTAGGTCCCCCCCCCCCTCCCCGCCCGCCTGAGATGTGGCAGGATCCGCTTGAAATAAACCAACATGTGTCATGGTGTCCATGAACCGCATCATACGACCCATGACCTCTTGGAATCCTGGCGCCGTCATAAAGTCCAACGGGGCAAGATCTGCTGGAGGCATCTCGCCCTGATCCTCAGTAATGGGATCCGACGCTGGATCTGCTGGTGGTGCAACTGGAACAGCTCTAGGACGCCCTCATCCCCTACCTCGGGCCGGTGCCTTCCCCCGACCTCTGCCACGCTCTCGGATGATGGGGGTAGCGGCCCCTCCCGGGTCTGGAACATTGATTGCATGCGTCCTCGCCATCTATGAGAGAATAGAAGAGTGAGATTTAGTATACCATCAACTCCACGATAGAATATGAATAAACAGATACTTTCTAACACCTTATAGCCTCTCGAAGATAAATACAGACGTCTCCGTACCGATCCGCAAGACTCAATTGGGTTTTCCCTTAACTTGTGTGACCTACGTGAACCTAGAGCTTTGATACCATGTTGTCACGACCCAAATCCTAATTCAGGTGGCGATGGCGCCCAACACCGTAGTTAGGCAAGCCAAGACCAATTTACTAATGAGTTTTATTTAATTTAGCAAAACATTTCTATCACTTACTTGATTAAATTTAAGACACTAATTGAAGACGACTAACTTAGGAAAATCTCAAACAGAATCAACCATAAGAGTCACCAATTAATATTTACAGTCCAAAATATAATGTCTACTAACGTGTGTGCCAGGAGAAAGTGTCACAAGTCTACAGGCATCTAGTAGAGTAAGAATCCAAAAGAATACAAGTTGTCCTACTGTCTAAGGAAATATAGACAGATATAATCAAAAGAAAGAAAACTCCAAGGCGCTGCTGGAAGTCGTCAGGGAAAGCAGCTCACCGAGAAGTCTCAACCAGGTATAAATCAGGAATGTACTCTGGACTGATACCCAAATGCACCTGCCTCAGAACCTGTACAATTAAGTACAGAAGCGTAGCATGAGTACATAAACAATATGTACCCAGTGAGTATCCTGTCTAATCTCGAAGAAGTAGTGACGAGAAGTCGACGTGATACTTACTACGGTCAAAATAATGTTGTTTAAATGTAAGGCTAAGCAGGAATAGTAGTCATGAATAATAATAAAGACAGGAGCATCAAATAACATTTACAATTACCTTTTACATGTCAAGTTCTCTAGCATGTAAATTACCTAGTTTTCCTTTCTCATGATATTCAAAAGATACATAATCACAGAACACCCAAACAACTAACAAACACATAATATGTCGTGAACGTGCGGCCAATACGACACGAAAATAAATGTGCACTGCCGAAGGGTTGAACGGCTCGAACCATAGATACATCTATTACTCCGCTCACGAATCGAACACGTGGCACGGTTGACATAATAATAGGGCTACCCCGCTCGCGAATCATACATGCGACGCGGGTACCCGTATATACACATAATTAACAGAAAATCAGGAATTTAGTAGTTAATATACTTACAGAAATGGATTCAATAATATTAACTTCGGAATGTAACCTCCTAGATGTTCACTTAATAATTCAAGGATATTAGGCAACCTAAATTACATTTAATATTTACAGATACGGCTCATAAAACATGCGTGTGAATCCTAAACTACCTGACATAACATAATAGTAGCTACGCACGAACTCTCGTCACTTCGTGCGTGCGTAGCCCCCACAAATAAAGACATGCAATCATTTATATTCACCTATGAGGACAATTCCCTGTTACAAGGTTAGAAAGGAGACTCAGTTCGTGTTAAGTCTACTTCCCAGGTCAAGAACGCGCCTGAAACTCCAAATTCGTCTCCCAAGTACTCGAAACTAGCCAAATATTACATAAATAAATCAATCTATACTCAAAAGTATGAAATTACCCTATATTAAGTGATTATTTCATCCTAAATTACAAAATCCCAAAATACACCAACGGGCCCACATGCTCGGATTCCGAAATTTTTAGAAGGAAACAATCACCCATAGCCTAAGGTTCAATATTATGTAGTTTTACGAACACAATTCAAGCCTCAACTACCGCTTTACCTCTTGATTCCACCACCAACTCGCGCGTATCTATCCACAAGTTACTTAATTATATCAATAAATGCTAAATGAATCAATTCTAATGCATGGAAATGAGTTTTCTAAAATTTTCGCCAAAAAGTCAAAAATGACCCCGGGCCCGCTCGGACCAAAACCTGATTACTCATTCACCCCCCCAGCCCGGATATATATAAATGGTTTTGGAATCCGACCTCAATTTGAGGTCTAAATCCCCAAATTCAATATTCTTAGATTTTTTCCAAAATTCCCAATTCCACCATGAAAACCCTAGATTCTAGGATGAAATCTTGTAAAAAGAAGTTAAGGAGTAAAGAAAATGAGTTAGAAATCACTTACTAATGTTTTGGAGAAGAAGAAGTGTTTGGAAAATCGCCTCTTATGTTTTTAGGGCTTTGAAAAATAAAAAATAACTGAAAATTCTGTTTAAATATACCCCCCTCAGGGCCCACCGCGGACCGCACAAAAAGGGAGTGCGGCCGCACAAGTAAAAACAAAAAAAAGTGAAGAAAGCAAGGAAACATGACTGTAGTGACATGCTTTAGTATTTTGGCCATAACTTTCTCTACGGATGTCAAAATTGCGATTTATTTACCTTTCTGGAAACTAGACATGAAGGGCTACAACTCTCATTTTGACTCATCGCAAAATTCCTTGTAGATCAAAAGATATAGGCCTTTGAAGTCAGACCAGTGGTCCAACTCCTTCACCGCAGACCGCACAAAAATGACCGCGGTCGCGAAGGCTATTTAGCGCGGTCAGCACAAAAAGGACCGCGGACCTCGGTGGTGAGTTCAGAGATCTGACTTCTCTGACCCACAACAACTATGTTTTAAACCTAAAAACATCCTGGGACCTATCCGAAACTCACCCGAGCCCTCGGAACCTCAAACCAAATGTGCACACAACCTCGAAAATATCTTACGGACTTATTCATGTAATCAAATCACCAAAATAACATCATAAACATCGAATTAAACCCCAAAATAAATGAATTTTCTTAAAATTTCTTTAAACTTCAAATTTTTCATTTTTGATCTGAATCACGTCAAACGAAGTCCGTTTCTTACCAAACTTCACAGACATAACAAATATATTATATTGGACCTGTACCGGGCTCCAGAACCATAATACGGGTGTGATATCTCGGGTTTCACATATAAATTCATTTTCAAAAATCTCTTATATTTTTCAGAAAACAATTTCTTTTAAAAATTCATTTCTCTGACTTGGGACCTCGGAATTCGATTTCGGGCATACGCCCAAGTCTCATATTTTCCTACTGACCCTCCGGGACCGTCAAATCATGGGTCCGGGTCCGTTTACCAAAAATATTGACCAAAGTCAACTTTATTCACATTTCAAATTCAAAATTGCTAATTTCCTTAGTTTTTCATATAAAGACTTCCCGGCTACACGCCCGGGCTGCGCACGCAAATCGAGGTGAGATAGAAGGAGGTTTTCACGACCTCAGGACACAGAATTACTTAAAATACACGGGATAACCTTTTGGGTCATCACAAAAATGAATAACAAAGATGAAGAAAATAAAAAATTAAGAAAAGGAGGATAAAAAGAGGAAGGAAAAGTAACAAAAGTAGAACTAGGACATTTATCTAGGAAGTCTCGATCCCTGGACTTGAATGTGTTATTTCAACGCTTCAGCCATGGCACCTACAGCCATTTTATCCGAGCGGTCGGGGGCCGTGTCATCAATGGCGAAGCTATATGGTCACAAGGGTGGTCAACTGACAACCCTTCATCGAAAAATTGCACTATGTCGTATGTATATAGATAAAATATTATGTTTTTGAGGTATATAACATATGTTAAACACCCTTTGTCAGAATGTTTATTTTCATTTCTTTCAAATTTGAATACCCTTGGAATATATATATATATTTCCGCACGTGCGTGGGACGTGCATGTCAAGTAATGTTGCAATTAACTTCATAAAATAATCTCAATACTATTTTAACTTTTTTTTTTTGAATAACTACTTAAACGTGAAGCTTTTGTGATAGATTAATGTGGATTGTCGCATAGTTATTTTTTCGTCAAGGTAAAGATTATTCGTTATCATCTGAATCTACGAAGATGAATGATCAAAGTTTATATTAGATGCAATATTCCTTGTGTTATGCTCTCGTTACTTTGTCATGACCAGGACTTTGAGTTATTGACATTTATATCTCTCTTGAAAAATGCTATGTAAAGTTGGACCATATGAGAAACTATATTGAGGTTGCATATATACTGTTTGTGACAGAATTAATTGGCTAAAGAGGTGGTTGTTTCTTTTCCTAGTAATTCTTTAACAGTAAAATTGAAAAGATATGATGGACGTAAAAGGTAAACAGAAACGATGAAATATGAAGTGCTTAGTCTATCAAACATCACATATGACATCTAATAAAATTTATCAACTTTGACTAATTTAAATACAATGGCATTGCCATTAGCACAACTTTAATGCAGGATACATATGAAAGTTTTAGACCACATACGAACATGAGCTATAGTACTACATAGTGACCATCACTATTTAGTTCATTTCCATCTAAATTTCTTTATTAGTAAATTTCTTACATATTTTGATTTTAACAATAAAAGCTTAAGTGTCTATTAGGAAATATGAATGTTGGTACTCTCAATCCACATATATTTCATGTAAAAATAATAAAAGAATACTTTCATATTAAAAAGAGATACTAATCACATCTATTGCATGTCCATATAAAGTCGATGTATATTTTTGTAAGATTATAACACAACCGATACATCTAACTAATATCTTTTATTTTCTATTCAATAATTAATTGGGTCATGAAATATACGACGTTCTAACAAGATAAATAAAAGGCATTTCAAAAATTGTTGAAACACGAATTATCAACTATTACTTTGCACGATGAATTAACGCATGAGAGAAGAATGTATTTTGGTCAAGAAAGAAATACTTGAACACAATACACAAGTATTTTTATAATGAAATAAAATTATGTGAGAGATCTTGTGAGAAAGGAAAAAGAAAGGCAAAGGTGTTTGGTGAATATTTCGAAAGAGCTGATAAATAATGTGTGACCGCACAAGTGACATGTACTAACCATTCTCGTGTGAGTTCTAATATATTCTTCAATCTATGGGTATCTTTTTCTTGGTTATGTTACTTCTTTGTATCTCTTAGTATTCCATTTGTTTTTTTAACTATTATTATAATAACATGTCATTGTATATGTAGCATGTACGGTAGTTTTAGACATGTAATTTTTTATCTTTTCTATGATTTTACATATTTTATCGTTTAAATATTTAATTTAGGTCTAATATTTTTATTTTTAGATAGTTTTGACTCTATTATTTTATTTTATCACAAAATAAAATTATAAAAAATATTTTCTTTTATTTAACTAATTGATATTTAACCTAATTGCTTTTAGTTTATCTATCTTTTATAAAATTTATATATATATATATATAGTTTTGAACTAGTTTTTTGTGAAGATCACAATTTTAAATTTGGTTTGCCCAATTTTAAGCCCATAATATAGAAGACAACAGCCAGACCCCTTTCTTCTTCACTGCCGTCGTGCCACTGCCGCGCGCCGCCGGCAGTCTCCCTTCACCTGTCCGGCAACCACCACCCTAAACACCACAACCACACATAGCTATATACACTAGACCCTAACAAAAAAAAAATTAGCTGTCACCCTCCTCACCATCTCTCTCACGCTCTCATACCGCCGAAATCCGGCGAGAAAACCAGTGTCGCCGCCCCTGTTCTTCATCTTCTCCAAACGAAAACCCTAATGGATCTCTCCCCGACAAAAACCCTAAGACCTAATTTCAAACAGTCGCCGCCTCCCCCATTACTCCATTTCTGCTGAAGAACAACAGAAGATCGACGGATTTCCCTCCCATCTTCCTAACCCTAGCAGCCGCCACCTTCCCCATATCCTTCTTCTTTCTTCTCGCCTCACACCCACTACACACACACACCTTACCATCCAAAAGCTCTCTCTCTCTGAATTCATATTTTAGACATCAGATCTAAAAAAAGGCTCTAAAAAGAGGAGGGAAAAACAGTACAATTTTGGTTGGATTTGTACTCAAAACAATTCAAAAGTTGTAGCTGTTTCGAAGCTACAGTTTCTCTTGCATTTTTAGGTTTTTCAAATGGATTCAATGGTGATTCACTGCTTGTTCGTCGCTGTTTCTTCATTCTGGAGCTATGGCTGATTCTCCGCCTCTGTTTTGTTATGTTTATGACCTTATGATCGCTATCAAGAGTCGAGGTTCCGGTTCGCAATTTCGGCGTCTCAGCCCGACGATTGATGCTTTGCTATTCCGATTTATTTGTAAATTTTCAGCTTTATTCATCAATATAAAGAGAATTATCTATGATTTTTGGTTTCGCTGCTGTCAAGTTTTTTTGGAGCCGTGGGATTACTCAGCTCCAACTTGCTGAATCTAGCCTTCATTCGTCTTTTCTTTGCTCCTAGATTTGATCCTTGTACAATTAGGTATGTCCTCATTAAACCTGGAATTTTCAGATTTGGTCTAATGTGAAATTCTGTTTGGTTTTTGTGATTGTCTTATTTTGATTGCAGTTTACTGTTTTGACCAATTTCCACATGAACTAAATGTTTTTTATTTACTTTTAATGTGATATAATGCTCGAATCTGTCCTTCGTGATATGCACGAATTAGTCCGTGTGAGAATAAAATTGTTCAGTAATAGGAAGAGAGGTCTGTAATGTTGAACTTGACCTCATTGATCTGTACGTTTAGTTCCGGCATTTGATCCCATATTTTGACGAGCATCATGGTTTTCTTTATATTCCATATAGTCTGTTTCCTTTAGTTTCTGCAGAAGATGTCTTTTCTTGGTTTAAAAGTCAATTGCTTGATTTTAATTTCTTGCATACGTTCAGATTAATTTCAATTTGCAATTTATTAAATTTGGTAAAGATAAAATATTAGCAATTAACCAAGATATAATACAATCCATTTCATGAACAACTTAGTGATTCAATCCACATCTCCCACACTCTTATTCCATAATTATGAAGGAGTGATCTAAGGTTATTGATCCATTTCAAAAGTTAGATTGTGCACTCGTATACTTTGATAAGTTAAACCCTTTTTTTTGTGTGTGTGATGCTGCATAGTACTTTTGATTTATTGGATATTAGTTATTGACTAATTTTTCGTAGAATTAGAATATTCTCAATTTTGAAGTGTCCAATCTTGCTAATTTGGATAACTTTCGTGCGGAGAAAAATATTTTGATGAAGATTTTTGTGTGAATATTTTACTTAAAAACTTTATTTTAATAATACTAATATATTTATTTTATAAAACTTTTTATTACATGACTTAACATACACGCGCAATAAATAAGAACGCTTTTTTGCTAGTTAAAAAGAAGTAAACTTACAAGTAGATTTTCATCGGAGATAGAGGGATAAAATAGCAGCAGCGCTGGAACTTTGGCAATTAAGCACACAAACTTGGTAACTGCTAAGAAAAGTGAAAAGTGAAGACGTTGTTTGGAAGGCATGTTAAGAGGCGTCTGTTAATTGAGAACACGAAGAGTCATGAGGAGAGCATCAATTCTTTGCCAAGAGTAATGTAAAAGCATAAAGGTTGCAACGGTTGAAAACCATAGGAACAGTAGTTAATGGTCTTCAGGTTAATTAGGTTATTAACAGAGGCAATTAAGTAATTTAACTTTTAGCTTGAGGGTTCTTGCTTTTATAGTAACTAGTTTCTCAGCACACGCGTTGCGCGTGTACTCTATCTCAATAAGTATTATATTTTTAAATAATCAAATAAATATAATATTAAAGTTTTATTTGAATTATAAAGTAAAAGTTAGAAACAAAAGCATATCAGTGCAAGAAAATAATAATTGTTGCTTCTTATTTATCCAGCCTAATAAAGGAAAAAACTCTATCAGATATGTCTTCAATCATCTCAAATCTCAATCGATATATTTAACTTAAAATTGTTCAATTTTTTGTATGAATTTTCTTGAAAAAGCATTTATTCATAAATACACAAATGGTCGGCTAACTGAATTGTCACGATCCGAATTTCTCACCACCGAGATCGTGATGACGCCTAACATTGAACCCGCTAGGCAAGCCAACATTAATAATTGTTTACCTTATTCCTTTATCAATAACAGCAAACAAGTGATATATCAATCAACGGAAATAAAGGTGCGAATTAAAACAAAGTCTAACAACTTGTTTAAACAATATTGCGAAACCCATAATAAATACTCCCAGAATTGGTGTCACAATTTCATGGACTGTCTATGAATACTACATGTAAGGGTCTGAACAAAAGTAAATACATCTGTCTCAGAATAAGTAAGAACAGAATAGAACTAAAGTAGGAGGGGACGCCAAGGCCAGCGGACGCCTGCAGGACTACCTCGGAATCTCCAATGGACTGAAGGCAGCCTCCTCACTCTAAGGTCCGTAGGGTCCTATACCGGGATCTGCAGAGAAAGTGCAGAGTGTAGCATCAGTACAACCGACCCCGTGTACTGAATAAGTGTCGAGCCTAACCTCGGCGAAATAGTGATGAGGCTAGGACACAACAACCAAATAAACCTGTGCAGTTTAATAATATACGGAGACGATAATAACAACAAGAAATAAGCAGCTAAGCATAAAGCAAATGGGAACATGGTGAGGGGAGGAAATATCAAATAATGAAAACAACGAAGTAAAGCAACAAATTAGATGTCAATTTAAACAACAGAAATAGCAACACAAAAACAAGTGCACGGCATCACCCTTCGTGCTTTTACTCTCATCCTCACCAAATAATAAATAGAATCGGCACGGCATCACCCTTCGTGCTTTTACTCTCATCCTCACCAAATAATAAATAGAATCGGCACGGCATCACCCTTCGTGCTTTTACTCTCATCCTCACAATAAATCAATAGAAACGGCACGTCATAACCCTTTGTGCTTTTAATTTCATAATATGGCACGACATCACCCTTCGTGCTTTTACTCTCATCCTCACCAAAAAATAAATAGAATCGGCACGACATCACCCTTCGTTCTTTTACTCTCATCCTCACAATAAATCAATAGAAATGGCACGACATCACCCTTTGTGCTTTTAATTTCATAATATGGCACGGCATCAGCCTTCGTGCTTTACAAAACAAGAGTAGACTACAATGAGGCCGATAGAAAAGCTGTGGAAAAGAATTATCGTGCCAAGAAAATTCTAGTGTGTGGTATAGGGCCGGATGAATATAATAGAATCTCTGCCTGTCAAACTGCGAAAGAAATCTGGCAGGCCCTGCAAACAGCCCATGAAGGAACAACACAAGTAAAGCAATCTAAGATAGACATGCTCACTACCGAGTATGAGTTGTTCAAGATGAAGGAAGAAGAAAACATACAAGACATGCATACTAGGTTCACTTCCATTATCAATGAGTTACACTCTCTAGGAGAGATCATTCCCAGGAACAAACTAGTGCGAAAACTTCTGAGTGTCCTACCTAGCTCATGGGAAAGTAAAGTAAACGCTATCACTGAGGCAAAGGACCTGCAAGTCCTAACATGGATGAGCTGATAGGGAACCTGAAAACCTATGAGACGAAAAGAAAGAAGGACAGTGAAAGAAAGGAGCCCAGAAAGGAGAAGAACCTGGTTCTTCAAGCTGAAAAACAAGAGTCAAGTGAGGAAAATCATGATATGTCCTATCTCACCAAGAGATTTCAGAAGATGGTTCGAAGGAATGGTTGAATACCAAGAAGGGGTAGCTCAAGAAAGCTTAGGAACCATGACTTGTGTCATAAGTGTGGCAAGCAGGGTCACTTCATAAAAGATTGACCGTTACTTAAGCAGGATACCCAAAGATTCAACATGGATAAGGCCCCAAGGAGGAACCAGATTTAGGAGAGAAGATTCAGCAAGAAGAGTGCAGCTGACAATGTTGTAAGACAAGACCTTGCTGCTTGGTGAGATTCTTCAAGCGAATCGGATGAGGAACCTAAAACAGAAAACAGGTCCATGATGGCTGTTGACAACAAGGCAAAGGAGTATGACTCGCTATTTGCTCTCATGGCTCAATCAGATGAAGAAGATAAAGAAGATAACACAGAAGAGGTAAACTTCAGGGATGTTCAGAGAAATCTGAGATCCTACTCTCCTAAAAAATTGTTGTCCCTGTCTAATGTTCTCATTGATACATACTATGTGTTAGTCGAAGACAAGGATCTCTTGACCACAGAACTAGGAGAAGTAGAACAAACTAGAGATGACCTATTAATGGTAGTGGAGGATCTAAAGAACCACTTAGCAAATCTTGAAAAAGAGTTGAAAGAAGAAACTGAAAATCCAGGATGTGATAAGACTAAGTTAAATGAGAAAATCAATGTTGTAGAACAAGAAAGAAACGACCTTCAGAATAAAGTTTCATGTCTGGAGGAAACCATCCATGAGCTCAAACTAGGACCTGGTCCATCAAGTATAGAAAAGGGAAAAGAAATAGCTAGTGAAAAACTTGTTGAACTTGAAAACGACTTAAATGAAGCAAGAGTGAGCCTGTGTAGGGAGTTAGAGAAAAACAAAGAGCTTCATGTTCAACTAAGTAAGGTAAATTCTGACCTAAAAAAATCCCTAAACTGGACATGGTCATCAGATGTTGTCAATGCTATGTACTTTAACAATGGTGCAAGCAGGCAGGGTGTTGGTTTTCAAAAGGAGAAGACTCCTTACAATCCTCACATCAAATATGTCACAGTTCCTGATAACTGGCTCTGTACCCATTGTGGGAACAATGGACACTTCAAGGAAAGTTGTTCAGCCAGGGACCTGTCAATCAAGAGAAACAAAATATTTGCTGGCAGAAGAAAACCTGAGCAGGGAACCGGTCCCAGCAAGAAACACAAAATCCTGCCTGCATGGACTAGAAGAGCTCTCATTCACCCATTCTCAAATAACAAGGGACCCAAACTTATTTGGGTTCCTAAATCTAACCAGTAACTTTCATGTGCAGAATCAGTGAGAGGAAGTGAATTGCAGTGGATTATGGATAGTGGATGCTCCAAACATATGACGGGAAATACTTTAGATTTTCTCTCACTGAAGGCCCTACAAGGAGGGGATGTGTCCTTTGGAAATGGAAAAAAGGGATACATTCTTGGTGTTGGAAGAGTTGGAAAGTCTTTGGAACACTCAATAGAGAATGTTTATTATGTGGATGGTCTGAAATACAGTCTCTTGAGTGTCTCGCAAATTTGTGATAAAGGAAATAAGGTGGAATTCTTATCAAAAGCATGTACTGTTACTGAC
>ML300067.1:0-24008 GCA_005239495.1 Nicotiana undulata | reverse complement strand
ACAGCGGTGTTTTTCTCGCACCTGCGACTCCGCAGGTGCGACATTTTAACCGCACCTGTGAAAATCACTTAAAGTCCCAGACTTTGCGCCTGCGGCCCTTTTATCGCAACAGCGGTACCGCAGGGACGACATATTGATCACACCTGCGGTCCTTCACTTAACACTCAGAGCCCGCGCCTGCGAACCCATATCCCGCACCTGCGACCTCGCAGGTGCGATCTTCCTTCCGCCCTTGCGACGAGTTATGCCCCTGCGCCTTCACTCTTGCGCCTGCGATGTCCGCACCTGCGGCCCAAGCATCGCAGGTGCGATCGCACCAGCAGTAGCAGCTTCAGCTGCATTTCAAGTTCCACTTCTCCGTATAACGCTCGAAATCAAACCCGAGCCCCTCGATACCCCAACCAAATATACCAACATATCAAACATGGTTATTCAAACTTAGTCGAGCCATTAAAACACCAAAAACAACATCAAAACCATAAATTCTCATCCAATTCAAGCCTATGATTCCCAAAAACTTCCGAAACACGCATTTGATAAAAAACCCAACCAAACCATCTCTGAATGACCTGAAATTTTGCGGGCAAGTCTAAAATGACCTAACGAAGCTACAGAAACTCTAGAAATTCCATTCCGACCCTCGGATCATAATCTCGCCTATCAACCGGAATTCGCCAAAATACTAACTTCGCCAATTCAAGCATAATTCTACACCGGGCATCCTAAAAATATTCTGAACACACTCCTAAGTCCCAAATCACCTAATGAAGCTATCTGAACCATAAAATCTNGAGACTAAGTGTCTCAATCCACTCTATTTTCACTCCGAACCCGAACCAACCAACCCCAACACTCCATGAACAGTCTAACCGAGCTACTACAAGATAGAAATAAAGGAATAGATGCGTATACTGCGTAACGACGGACCGGGTCGTTACACGCACCACAGTCCGCACATCAACAGGGGCAACTCCATATGTGCTAGTTTATGGTACAGAGGCTCTTATCCCCGCTGAAGTTGAGATTCCATCTCTAAGAATTATACAAGAAGCTGAGCTCAGCGACACAGAATGGGTAAAGAACTGTTATGAGCAACTAGCCCTCATAGACGGAAAGACAATGAACGCAGTCTGTCATGGTCAACTCTATCAGAATAGAATGACCAGAGCCTTCAACAAGAAAGTCAAACCGATACAGTTCACACCAGGGTAGCTGGTGTTAAATAAGCTCTTTCCACATCAAGACGAAGCCAAAGGGAAGTTCTCTCCCAACTGGCAAGGCCCATACATGGTTCATCGAGTGCTGACCGTATGAGCACTTATACTTGCGGAAATGGACGGAGAGGTTTGTCCAAAACCAATCAATTCAGACGCAGTCAAACGCTACTATGTGTGATCTTTATGCTTTCTTCATATGATGTAAAATTGAACTACGCCTGACCTGATTCCCACTTAAGGTGGGCTACGTAGGTAGCCCTACATGTTCGGTCACAATTCAATAAAAAATTTATTTTTCCCCGCAATTGGAAACAGGGGCATAATTTTGATGAGGACCCTCAAAATTCCGAAGCGAGTTCAGCCGATCGCTGCACGAGCAACAGTTAGAAGCATTCACCCATCAAACTGGAGCAGAATTTTGAGGAGGACCCTCAAAATTCCGTAGCAGTAGAGGTTGCAATGTCTCGAACCTTGTCACGGTCGTCGGTTCATCTAAAACTTTTAGATTGTATGCTTATGTTATACTTTTGCAAAATCATGTGTACTTATTATTGGAACAACTTGTTTAGCAAACTCTACCCTAATGATACAGAAAATATCGTCAGATCAAGCCGAACGAGTCAAGCAAAACCAACGGGGATACGAACTAACCTCCCCCCCCCCCCCCCCCCCCCCCTGCAAAACTCAGGATTTTTCTTTGGATGCAGGCGCAAAGAACAAACACGCAGAGAAGTCACAATTTTCATCACAATTACAAATTCCGAAGTCTGATATCCTCACAAAGAATGAATTTGTTCAAAATCACAATTCTTGAAACCATCACACTTGGTGACATTTACCATCAGCACCTACAGATAATGCACCACAGTCACAATGCCCTCAATAATCACAGTGCCGCAATTTACTACCAGCTAAGAATTCCTACCGTCATTTATTTTCGGCATAAGGCTACCTTTCTACCTTCCGAGACTAAACGTTGTCTCCCTCTGCATTCGTATCTCTGCATAAGGCTACCATTCTGCCTTCCAACTTGCATAAGGCTACCTTTTAGCCTTCCGAGACTAAACGATGTCTCCATCTGCATTCGCATTTTGCATAAGGCTAACATTCTGTCTTCCTAGGTCAAGCTCTACCTCCATCTGTATTGCATAAGACTACCTTTCTGCCTTCCGAGACTAAACATTGTCTCCATCTGCATTCGCATTTTTCATAAGGTTACCATTCTGCCTTCCAAGGTTAAGCTCTACCTCCATCTGCATTGCATAAGGCTACCTTTCTTCCTTCCGAGACTAAACGATGTCTCCATCTGCATTCGCATTTTGCATAAGGCTACCATTCTGTCTTCCGAGGTTAAGCTCTACCTCCATCTGGATTGCATAAGTCTACCTTTCTGCCTTCCGAGACTAAACGATGTCTCCATCTGCATTCGCATCTTGCATAAGGCTAGCATTCTGCCTTCCGAGGTTAAGCTTTACCTCCATCTGCATTTGCATAAGGCTACTATTCTGCCTTCTGAGGCTAAACGCTGCCTCCAATTTACTTTTTCAAAAAATAACCACCGTCTCAAGCATTATTTACTTCGCTTTTCTTTCGGGCTAAGCTCTGCCCTTTAATTCGGAAGACTAAGCTCGGTCTTGTTAGCATCATACTATTGCATCTCCATGGGCTGAAATATCGTCAACTTATCCAAAGGCGATATCGTTCGGAGGCACCATCTTCATAGCCCGAGAACACCATGTCATGGCCTGAGGATCTCTTTTTATCATTTGCATATCATTATTCAAAGGCGTCATGGTTCGGAGGCACCATCCTCATGGCCCGAGAACATCATTTCATGTCCTGCGAATCCTGCATCAAGCAAATCATGACCCAGGACATCATGGTCTAAAGACGTCATCCTTAACCGTCCAGAGACAACATTCATGGTCCAACCGGAATTTGCATCATGTTTAAATTACGCACAATATATGTTTGTATTGTTCAATTGCAGGTAATCCAGCAAGCAACAGCCATCCTGGCAGGAGCGGTCCCGCTCCAGTTCTCCCGAACTACCCCGTCAGCCATTTGTTCGCCTAACCCTGTATTTTGCGTTCGTTTTTGTAAAACTTCATCGGTATACTTCACTGATGACTCTTGAACTACATATGGCCTGATTCCTGTAAAACCAGGGATATGTAGGCAACTCAGAAACTAGGGTGCGGCCTAAACCTCTTCATACCGCTTCGCTCGATCAAAATTGGACATCATGTCTTTACACGACAACTCTTTCATCCTTCCCGGGAAAAGAGGGGCAGCTGTTGATACCCAAATTTTCTATATATTTTAAATATGCATAAATACCTTCAAAATAGCATATATATGTATATATAAGCATACACAAGGTTTTTATAATTTTCCCATAATTTTAAGGGTTTAAATTGATTTATTTTCTCCCCTTCTTATTCATAAAATTCGCATTAATTATTTCCAAAATTAATGCTATAATGATTTATTCATTTAAATTCTATACTTATACCAAAATGTAATTAATATAATTTTTATGCATTTTTATAATACATTTGGTATTTTTCAAGCTAAATTGTGTATAATTGCAATGTTAGTCCGTCTTAATGTATAATTATATCTTATACGTGCAAAATTGGCCCCTATATTTTTAATCATTCTGGTATAGAAAATTTATTCTTAGAAAACTATTTATTATTTTATTAAAATCAAAATAGGGAAATTGGTTATTTAAATCATAGCCAAATTTTGTTTTCAATTATAGCCCAAATTGATCCCACTCTTAAACCAATTTCCTACCCAATTACCCGACCCGGATCCTATAAAGTCCTACCCAAACCCGAAACTCATCTACCCGGTCTAATCCTGACCGTTGATCTCCCGGATCAACGGTCCAAATAAACCCTTTCCTTTTTTATTCCTAATGACCCCTAACCCTACATCATTATCCAAACCACGCCGCCTTCAGATGCTCTCGTCTCTTCTCTTCTCTCAACCTAACCCTAGCCTTCTTCAACCACCGCCTCCCTCTCCGTCCATCTCCCACGATCACCTTTCAACCCCAAGCCTCCAATGGTTCCCCCCTCACCTTGCTCATCATCTCTGAGGCCTTCAAGGGACCTGGGCCATGCCGACTTGTGTCTAGGGTTTCTGTTTTGGTTGTTCATAGCTTATCCGGTGTGATTTTGGGCAAAATAACACCATATTTGTTACGATCCTTGAAGTTTATAACAGGTTCTTCCGTTTCTATTTGGGTTTCCTTTGAAACCCTGACTTTTGTTTGAATCTCTTAGATCCGTGCTATTTTTAACGATTTAAGTTTGTTTCTCTCTATATTTTATACTAGTCTTGAACTTCTTTTTAAAAATCATCAATTTTAAGTCATTTTGACTTCCTTTAAAGTTAAGGTTTTCTCGGAGTTTCTTTTACACTTGTTCAAACCGATATTTTCTGTATGTTTAAACATGTTCCTTGCATATCTCGAATGATTCTGTGTTCTTACCACTTTTTAGCTCGCTTATGTTAAAAAGCCCTAATTTTTAAGATCTTTTTACTTTGGTTCTTTGTGTTAGCCTGATTACTCGATTCTAGTTATGATTACGTGGTTGCCATACTTCGAATAGGTTTTACTAAGCCCTTAGCCTACTTGTATTACCTCCATATGATTGTGTTCATTCTTGTTTGTTCGTCTCTTGCCTCATTCTGTCGATATTGTTGACCCTGCCTGTTTGCTACGATTGTTTGCTCTTATCTATTTATATGTTGAATTATAGAATCATGACTCTCTCTTGACTGATTCTGATTTCCTTATTTGATGGTTTGATTGAAAGGATTCTTTTAAAACCCTAGAATTCTACTCGTCTGTTTAAATTAATTAATTCCTTTACCTTATTTGCTGTAGTACTTTATTTTTACTGAATCATTTCTTTAATTGAAATTTTCTGAATTTAGTCCTAATTGACTACCCTATGCTTAATGAACTTTGATTCATTCCTTATTAGTCACGAACTGATTCTTTCTTGCCTTATATGCTACTGGTTTTTAACGTATGAATAAAAATCCCTTAACTTAAGGGAGTACTTGCCTTGATGGCTGACTAATTGATTTTGAGTTCCTTAATTACCATGCTACTATGATTCCTACCTTATTTTACTACTTGTTTTCAACTATAAATACTCTAGTCTTTCAGTAACACACACACGAACACACACACTCTTCAGCTCTCTCTTTTACACACATACATACTCTCTACTGTTCTTCTCTTGATTACATGTTATTACTAGTCGGCTGCAAGCCAAGACTGGTTATTCTATTTGCCTATTCTTCATTTTGTACCTTCTATCTTCCAACTGGTATGTCTTCCATTTATGATTAAAGCTTCAAAATAATATGTTTCTTTGGGTATTTCGATTCGTTTTATTTCTTATCTTCTTTTACTTATGGTTCTGTTGTTCTACTTGCAACTAGTTTTGTATGCTCTATTGTTTTAGTTCTTAATACCTTTTCCCTTTAGCCTCTACATGTTACTACCCCTTTTGCATGCTTCAACATGATTCTGCTTATGTCTTCTTTAATTCTTAGTATACTACAACATGCACCACATGTTACTTAGTCTCTATACTATATCCAGAACCTTTACTGAACTTATGTGTAACTATGTTTATTATGTGTTGTCCTCTCCCTAGTACTCCCTCAATCTGGTTCTGTTTAGTTCTTGGCATGAACTCTTTGTGATAAACTATGTCTGTGATTGTTTAGGCCATGTACAGGTCTGAGATGCTTTAGTACATCTCTAGTGTTAACTTGTATACAAATGTGTTTCTATGTATGGCCTATATGTCCCCAATCCCTGCTTCCTTGTTTGTGGTTGTCTCTCTATGTGATGTGTATTGTTTGGTGCTGGTTGAATGCTCCATCCCCTGTTCTTTTCAAAACTATTTTGCCTAAGCCACTCACCTACTGACATGTAAACCTATTTCAAACAGACTGTTTTCAGAAGTGCTCTTTTAACCCAACTCTTTTCAAATCACCTCTTGCACTTCACTTTATTCTTAGGCCTTTAAGTTCTGCCCCTTTAGTGTGAGCACTGCTTTGGGACCCTTGAGCTCCCTCTGAACTCTGACACACTGAGGCTGGCACTTCCACACTGCACTTGTTCAATTCTTGGTCACTAAGTCTAGGTGTAAGCACTGCCCGGGATCCTTGAGATCCTTAGGGAACTTTGATGCACCTAGACTCTGATTTGTCTATGAAACTGAGGCATATGAGGCCATTGGAGGCTTTGGGAAATCTGGGCCTAATTGAAGGCTCCCTATAGAGTAGCTTCTTGATTTTCTATTTCTATTTATGTAACGCATTCATTGGTCTGTAATAGTTTGTAAACAACTCTAGGAGAATGGATAGTAAAAAGGGAAGGGGTAACTATGCATGCTATAGATCTAAAAGGGCAGAAACCATACTATTAGGTTTATATTTCCTATGTGTGCAATAGAGATCATGTTTAGGACTAACATGTACAAAGCATATCGTGCATTATAAATCATGCTCTTTAGGATTTCATAAACATTGTTTCAGCACTTCACTTCAATATTGTTATATCACTTAGGAAAATCTCGTTCCGTAAGTAACAATGGAAAAACTGCTATCATGTGATTTTATCTATGCATCCTGAAAACATAATCTAAATCCGGACCTAAAATAAGAGTGTTAACAAAATGTGCAGTTATGTTTCACCACGTTACACGTAGAGATCATGTTCCAGGTAAACAACTAATAAACTTGTCACTTTTGCATATCCTGAAAGCATGTCAAAACACTACAATATTTGTGCATTTAGAGATCTTGTTTAGGCTTCTGATTCTGCACTATTCTGCATCTTTATGCAATAGATATCATGTCCTTAGGATTGCATCTCATTCGTTTAAGCACACCTAGCCTAATTAATGGGGGGAAAAACAACTTCATTCAATCCTCGCAATTAGCTGAAAATAAGTTTGTATTCTGAACACCTAGAACATCATGTTTAGATAATACAATGTTGAACAACTCTCCTCTAAGTAATTCTGGTAATTGGTATATACTATCTCACACCTAGGAAAGCCTTAGGTGATCAATTTGTCTAAAACTGGAAATCTGCCTTCCTGTATATGGTGCTCAATGCTTAAAAGATTTCAAATCAGTAGGCAAATTGACTAGGACCCCTTTTCTGAGTTATAAAAATAGGTCGGCATATCTGTTTATATTCTGAACTCACCTAGACACCATGTCTTAGGATTCTGAATTTAAACACTGCCCGCAACTGTGTTTGAGTCGTGCTGTCTAATTGTATCGCTTGTGGAGGTAAACTTGAGCCTTTACTTGGTTTTCTATGTTCCCATTAACTGCAGTCCTATATGCTTTTGTTTGTCGCCCTAGCATTTTTCCTTTAAACCTGAGTGTCTGCCTAGAACTTTCCTTAGAGGTAGAAGTCCTAAACTCCTCCGGCACTATTAAGAAGAGACGGATAACAGCACGCAATAGAGGTCGTGACCAATACGCGCTTTAATTACCTTCACGGGGTGGAAAAAGGTAGAATATGGATATGATGACCGGTGCGCTAATACCACGTGTATCCCCTCTTTGAGGAGTGTCATACCGGGTATTGCATTGATGTGATCCATATTATCACAAACCTAGGATATCTTTTACTTTACATGCTTAGATTTTAACCCTTTTCAAAACTTAGCTTTTCCTCTAATTGTTTTCAAACACCTTGCATGCTTAAGATTTAAATCCCCTCTTATTTGAGCCTTTATTTGTTTGTTTCCTAAATCGTACAAATTCAAAAAAGTTATTTGGCCGGGAACCACGCTTGTAGATCTTGAGGGGTGCCTAACACCTTCCCCTTAGGATAATCAAGCCCTTACCCTATCTCTGGTTAACAACTTAGTTATAGATAGACCCCTTAGGTGCCCTAACGCACCTTTAAAATCGTTAGGTGGCGACTCTAAAAAATGCAAACCCCCTCTCCCAAAAGGAAAGAGTAGTCTCAACCCAAAAATGTCATAAACCCCTATCTCCGCGAGGAAAAAGGGGGGCGCGACACTATATAGCTCGGAATCACTCCTATCAGACATAAAACACACAGTTAGTGCAAACCACTAGCGATTAAAGCTCAAACTCAATTAAAGTGCAGTAAATTAGAGTTTAATAAGCTACTAAAATACGTAATTATAGCCTATGATCATATATATGTAAAATACTAGGTTTTAGAGGTACATAACATATATTGAATATCCATTGCCGGAATGTTTTTCACTTCTTTCAAGTTTGAATACCCTTGAGAAAATTTCTGACTTCGTCACTGGTTGAGACTATATAATACCCCGTGATCAGATTTAAAATGTTATTTTATATAATGATTTCATTAATTTTTAACGTATACATGTAAGTTAAAGTATTCAATAAAACTTTTTATATGCATTCCATTGCATGTGATTGGGTGTAAAGAGAAAGAGGATTGTGATTTTTGAGATTCGGTTGCCTCTATTGCGAATAAGCATGCAATTTTTTTGTTTGAAAACATGTTCGAAGAGGTTTATATAAGTGCTTTATTAAAGTAATAAAATTGCTTAAAGACATGAAATAAAGAATTGTTTTGTTAGTCTATGACTCTATATATCTTAGTTCTCGTCGAGTTCAAGTACTAGAATTACGAGTAAGACTTGCGTGAGCCAATGAAATGAGATAGGTATTTATTTGTAATTAGTAGTATTATTTACTTTTTTGCTTTGAAATTTCTTGGATGATCGTAATGATTAAAATATGAATTCCAAACTAATATAATCGGGGGTGACGAAGTCACACCTTTAGTAAAAAATTTACTTAATATATATAAATAATTTATCCTGACAGTAAACTGAAATTAATTTAAAACCTATAAATATAAATTTAATTCTAGTTCCGCCCCTGCTAATATTGTTTATGACGATTAAAGGAAATGTTCTAATCTGTCTTGCGAGGTGAGTAATTGTTTGCATTTTGCAGTATATTCTGTTTTGCGATTATTTAACAATTTATCTCCTAATTAATCTCTTTTCTTTGTCTTTTTATTTTTAATTTTTTTTACAAAATCATAAGTTCTTCGAGTTATTGTACTAAGGTGTGTCCCTTTGGAGATTTCTACCCTATTTCTTTTTCTTGTTTTATGGTTGAAACTTTTATGTGAGGATAGGCTGTTATTTTCCTACTATCTACCCGTAAGATTATGTTGCACCTCGTTGAAGCTGATTGTTCACCTTCCATCTTTGAGGGATGAAACTAAGAAAAGAAAAGTAATTCTTACGTAAATTTGTTACCTAATCTCAAGTGCATAAAAAACTTCATTTAATTTGGATGAGGACTTTTTTTTTTTCTCTCTCCCAACATATAATGAGGTTACGTTGCCACCTACTAGCATTTGGATTGCACTACTTGAGACCCTAAAAAAAAAGGGATATAATTTATTTGAATAATCTGATGCCCCAATGATATAATACTTCCATGATCAGATTAAAAATGTCTTCATCTGCTGTTATCACGACAAACTAAGAAGTTGACTTGAATAATATTCCCTCTTTCCAGCAAGAGGAACAATTTATCCATGTGCTTTTCATTCCTTTTTTAATATGTGAAATTACCCCATGGTTAAGTGCTTAACTAGGCGCACATATACGCTTGCAAATGGGTCACTTTTTTTTTAGTGATATAATTAACTTATATATACTCATACTATTCGAAATTACCCATGTAATATTTGAAATTGCTCAATTTTACTCTCTTTATACTTTTGTTTATTTATACTCTTGCCATGGACCGATTGGAGCTTCCTTAAGAGTCAAGGTAAAAACAGAACTTTTTCTTAATGATGGAGTAGTATTATGTCAAAAGTTTAGCGGATGGAAAATTGAATCGTTTAGGAGCAAAATTTGGGAGGGGCGAAGGTCAAAAGTAATTATAATTGTAGAAATATAATATATTTATTTGAATGGATGAATGAAGTGACAAAATGTTTAGGTTTAGGTAAATCTCTCAGGTTTCTAAGATAAACTTGTAACGACCCGGCCAGTCGTTTTGAGAGTATTAGCCCCGATCTCCTAATTACGACTTTCGCCCGTACCTTTTTCTGCCTAAGTGACTTGCCGGAGGGTTTTGTTTGTGGTTTCAGAGTGATTTGGGACTAAAACAGAAGCTTAGGATTTTGATCGTAGTTAGAACTGTGTGAAATCGACTCCGGAACAGAGTTTCGCTGGTTCTGTAGCTCCGTTGGGTGATTATGGACTCATGAGCGTGTCCGGATTGTGAATTGGAGGTATGTAGCTGAATTAGACTTGAAATGACAGAAGTTGAATTTTTGGGAAGTTTGAGTGGAAGTGGACTTTTTGATATCAGAGTCGGATTCCGGTTATGGAAGTTTGAGTAGGTCCATAATGTTGAATATGACTTGTGTGAAATTTGAGGTCAATCAGACGTGATTTTATATGTTTCAGCATCGATTTTAGAAGTTTGAAGTTTTAAAGTTCATTAAGTTTGAATTGAAGGGTGTTTCATATTTTTAGCATTGTTTCACGTGATTTGAGGGCTCGAGTTCGTATGGTGTTTTGGACTTGTTGGTATGTCTGGTTGAGGTCTCAGGGGCCTCAAGTGAGTTTCAGATGCTTAACGGATCGAAATTGGACTTGTGTAAATTGCTGAAGTTGTCAAGCTTATGGTATAATCGCACCTATGGTGGGGTGGCTGCAGGTGGGGTCAAGCGCAGAAGCGGGTTTTGAATGAGTGGACAAGGGTCGCAGGTGCGATGGAAATGCCGCATCTGCGAGCCCGCAGATAGGCTTAAAGGGCGCAGGCGTGGAGAGTGAACTGGAAGGGAAGACCACAGAAGCGGACAAAGGTTCGCAGGGGCGCACTAGCAAGTGCGACCTTCTGATCGCAGAAGCGGACTAGAAGACTTAAGTCAAGTCCGCTCCTGCGATGGATTTTCCGCAAGCGCAGTACCACTGGTGCAGCTAGATGTCCGCAGGTGCGAAGATCTCTGGGCAGAAAAGAGGGATTTCGAGGGTTTGATCTCATTTTACATTTTGGGACTTTGAGAGCCCGGATTGAGGCGATAATTCAAGGGTTTTTCAGAGAAAGCTACTGGGTAACGATTCTTAACTCATTTATGGTTATATTCCATTAATTTATTGTTCATTTCATCATCTAGTTAAGGATTTGGGTTGAGAAATTTGGGGGGGAAAGTTGAAAGGTTCTTCAACCGAAGTTTGAGTTTTGATCAGGATTTTGATATCAAATTTGAGTAATTTTGGTACAAGTAAACTTGTGGTTGAATGTGTGTTTGTATTTTGTGACTTTTACCCGATTTCGAGATGTGGGCCTGGGTCCACTTTTTAGGGCGATTTTTGTAATTCTTGTTAAAGTCTTGATTTCATTAATCAGATTAGTCTATTATAGTTGTATTTATGGTATGTAATTGTTTTTGGCTAGATTAGGTCCATTCGGAGACGGATAATCGGGAAAATGACATTCTTATTGATTGATTGAGCTTGGTTTGAGGCAAGTGGCTTGCCTAACCTTGTATGGGGGAAATTCTCCTTTGGATTTGGTACTGTTGTGATACTTCTGTGAAATGTGAGCGTCGTGTATTCGAGGTGAGGAGTGCGTACACGGGCTAATTGTTGTAAAAATCTATTTTTTTTCATTGAGTAATAGTCTGCTACACCTTAATTGAGTTATACTAGCATGTGTAGCTATCCTGTTTAGCCTAGTTTCACATGCCTACGTGTCTTAAATGCTTATTTGAATTCTGTGTAGCTTAGTTGAATTCCTGCCTTTACTTGATTTGTATCAATCTTAGCTGTAGAATTCTTGTTGTTAATTTCTTTCTCCACCGATTTGACCTATGTGTTTACTTTTGGGACTACGAGGAGGCACCTCGGGAGATCCCCCTGCATATTTACTTTTGGGACTACGAGGTTGTACCTCGGGAGATCCCCCTGCACATTTACTTTTGGGACTACGAGGCAGTACCTCGGGAGATTCCCCCACACATTTACTTTTGAGACTACGAGGCGGTACCTCAGGAGATCTCCTTACATATTTAGTTTTGAGACTACGAGGCGGTACCTCGGGAGATCTCATTGCATATTTACTTTTGGGACTACGAGACGGTATCTCGGGAGCGCCTCTGTTGTTATCTCATTGTGTTGTGTAGTTATTTCTCTGTGAGTTCTTTCTGCTAAATTCTCCGTCTTTCTTCATTTTATTATATCATCTGTCTTATTATTATATCCCAGTAGGGCCCGTACCTGACCTCGTCACTACTCTACCGAGGTTAGTCTTGGCACTTACTGGGTACCGTTGTGGTGTACTCATGCTACTCTTCTTCACATGTTTTGTGTGCAGATCCAGGTGCTTCTTATCAGCCCCGCTATTAGCTGAGAGTGCTTTCTACTATACGGAGACTTCAAGGTACATTTGCCCAGTCCACAGACCTCAGAGTCCTTTATATTCTCTCATTTCCTGTGCTTCTTAGATTCTTGTGTATATGGATACTAGTTTTCTTCTGTAGCTTGTGATGTATGACTACCGGGTTTTGGGAAAATACTGTGTATACTCATATGTTGGGTTGTACATGCCGAGCGACATCTTATCAATTATTTAACTATCTGTTGCAGTTTAGTTGTTAATTTTTCTTTGATTTCCATTTTTCCGCAATTTGTTAGGCTTACCTAGTCGTAGAGACTAGGTGCCGTCACGACGTCTTACAGAGGGAAAATTTGGTTCATGACAAGTTGGTATAAGAGCTCTCGGTTCATAGGTGTCGTGAGTCACAAGAAAGTTTAGTAGAGTCTCGCGGATCGGTACAAAGACGTCTGTACTTATCTTCGAGAGGCCATGGAACTGTTAGGAAAATTACACTTCTTTGATTCCTTGTCGTGCGAAAATTGTTGACTTCAAAATTCTTAACTTTTGTATTCTATTCTCTTAGAGATGGTGAGGACACGTATAAGAAGATATGATGACCAGGCACTCGCGCCCCCTCATGGAGCCACGAGGGGCTGGGGCCGGGGTAGAGGCCGAGGACATCCATGTGGTGCAGCCAGAGCACCCACACAAGCTGCTACCAAGGAGCCCCCAGTAGCTTCAGTTGTAGGGCAGGCACCTAAGGTACCTGTTATTGCACCAGCCCTCCAGGAGACTCTAGCCCAGCTTCTGAGCATGTTCAGCACCTTGGCTAAGGCCGGATTGATTCCACTTGCTCCTGCCACATCTCAGGCTAGGGGAGGAGCACAGACTCCCGCCTCCCGTACCCTAGAGCAGCGAGTTCATGTCGACCAGGTTTTAGAGATTATACCGATGCAACCGGTAGCTCCAGTTCAACCCGAGACTAGGCAACATTTTCTGAGGGGAAGCAACTCAGACTTGAGAGGTAGAAGAAGTAACACCCTCCTACCTTCAGTGGATTGGTGTCATAGGATGCCTAGGGTTTTCTAGAGGAGTATCATCGTATTCTCCGTACGATGGGTGTTGCGGAGTCGAGTTGGGTTTCTTTTACTACATTCCAGTTTAGAGGAGTAGCCTATTAGTGGTGGCGTGCTCATGAGTTGGGTCGTATGGCTGAGGCATCTTTACTTACATGGACTCAGTTTTCAAACATGTTCTTGAGGGAGTATGTTCCAAAGATTCTCAGAGACGCACGACGCACGGAGTCTGAGCAGTTTCGCTTGGGTTCCATGACCGTGTCAGAGTATGCAGTTTGCTTTAGTTATTTGGCCCGATATACACCAGCCTTGGTTGCTACAGTTCGAGAGAGGGTCCATCGGTTTATCGAGGGGATTCACCCCAGTATTAGGGTTATCATGGCCCGGGAGTTGGGGATGGATATTTCTTACTAGCATGTTATGAGTATTGGTAGGAGATTGGGGGTATGCTTGCTCGGGAGAGAGAGGAGAGGGAGGCCAAGAGGACTCAAGAGTCTGGCACTTATAATGGTACTTGCGTCCTAACTGCAGTTCCTTATGGTAGGGGCTATGTGAATCGCCTTGTCTATTCAGCACTTCCAGCCGCCAGTGGTATTCCGGCCCCTTCTAGGCCCTAGGAGCCTTATTATGCACCGCCAGTATCTAGTGCACCTCCTACAATGGGTTATTTTAGCCGTCAGTCTAGTAGACCTGGCCCGAGCGAGACACAGTAGACACGCCCTACGGAAGCTTGTTTTGAGTGTGGCGACACTCGCCATATGGTGAGGGATTGCCCCAAACTTAGGAAGGGTGAACCTCCACAAACATCTTAGGCACCGCGTTCTCCACCGGGTCCTCAGGCTATGATTACAACACCAGCTACTACTCCACCTATTCATCCAGCTCGAGGTGGAGGTCGGGGAGGTCGAGGTCTCCCTAGAGGGGGAGGTCAGGACATATACTTTTCTCTTCCCGCACGTACAGAGGTAGTTGCTTCTGACTCTGTCATAGGTATTGTTCTGGTCTGACATAGAGATGCGGCGATTTTATTTGATCCAGGCTCCACTTATTCCTATGTGTCCTCTTATTTTCCCTCGTATTTGGTCGTATCTCGTGATTATTTGTGTTCTTCTGTTTATGTGTCTACACCTGTGGGAGATTCTATTGTTGTTGACCGTGTGTATAAGTCGTGTTTGGTTGTTCTTAGTGGTTTTGAGACCATAGCCGACTTATTATTGCTTAGTATGGTAGACTTTGATATTATTTTGGGCATGGACTGGTTGTCACCCCATTATGATATTCTTGATTTTCATGCCAAGACCGTGATGCGGGCTATGCCAGAATTACTGCGATTAGAGTGGAGAGGTACCTTAGAGTATACTCCCAGCAGAGTTATTTCATTTCTTAAAGCTCAACGAATGGTTGAGAAGGGGTGTGATACGTATCTAGCCTATGTGAGAGATGCCAGTATTGATACCCCTACAGTTGAGTCAGTTCCAGTAGTGAGGGACTTTCTAGATGTATTTCCAGCTGATCTTTCGGGCATGCCTCCTGACAGAGATATTGACTTTGGCATTGATTTGTTGCTGGGAACTCAACCCATCTCTATTCCTCCATATCGTATAGCTCCTCCTGAGTTGAAGGAATTAAAGGAGCAGTTACATGAGCTGCTTGATAAGGGATTCATTCTGCCTAGTGTGTAACATTTGGGTGCTCCAGTCTTGTTTGTGAAGAAGAAGGATGGTTCTATGTGTATGTGCATTGGTTATCGCCAATTGAACAAAGTTACAGTGAAGAACAGGTATCCATTGCCTCGTATTGATGACCTATTTGATTAGTTACAGGGTGCCAGAGTGTTTTCCAAGATTGACTTGCATTCAGGCTATTATCAATTGTAGATTCGGGAGCTAGATATCCCCAAGACTGCTTTTGGGACTTGGTATGGTCACTACGAGTTTCGTGTGATGTCATTTGGGCTGACTAACGCTCCAACAACATTTATGCACTTGATGCATAGTGTGTTTCGTCCATATCTTGACTCATTTTTCATTGTGTTTATTGACGACATTCTGGTGTACTCCCGGACTTTGGAGGATCATGAGCAGCACCTAAGGATTGTTCTTCAGACCTTGAGAGAAAAAACGTTATATGCAAAAAATTTGAAGTTTGAGTTGCTAGACGCAGTGGCATTCTTGGGTCATATGGTGTCGAGTGATGGGATCAAGGTGGATTTGAAGAAGGTGGAAGCAGTCAAGAGTTGGCCTAGAAGGTCCTTAGCTACGAAGATCCGGGCTTTTCTTGGTTTGGCGGGGTATTACCGTCGATTTGTAGAGGGTTTCTCATCTATTACAACACCTATAGCCAGGCTGACCCAGAAGGGTGCTCCGTTCAGGTGGAAAGAGGAGGGTGAGGAGAGATTTTAGAAGCTAAAAGACATATTTGTCTACAGCCCTAGTATTGGTATTGCCTACAGGTTCATGATCTTATACTGTACATTGTGATGCGTCACAGATTGGTCTCAACGCGCTGTTGATGCAAGACGATAAAGTGATTTCCTACGCATCTAGACAACTAAAGGTGCATGAAAAGAACTATCTTGTCCACGACCTTGAGTTAGCAACTATTGTTCATGCCTTGAAGATTTGGCGGCACTATTTGTACGGTGTCTCTTGTGAGATCTACACCGATCACCGAAATTTGCAGCATTTGTTCAAATAGATGGATATTATCTTGCGTCAGCGAAGGTGTTTGGAGCTTCTTAAGGATTATGATATCACCATTTTGTACCATACCGGGAAGGCCAATGTGGTGGCCGATGCCTTGAGTCACCGGGCGGAGAGTTTGGGGATCTTAGCATATCTACCAGCAGCAGAGAGGCCATTGGCGTTGGATGTTCAGGCCTTAGCCAACAAGTTTGTTAGATTGGATATTTTTTAGCTTAGTTGAGTGTTGGCTTGTGTGGTCTCTTGGTCTTCTCTTCATGATCGTATCAGGGAGCATCAGTATGATGACCCTTATTTGCTTGTCCTTAAGGACACGGTTAAGCACCATGATGCTAAGGAGGTCACTATTGGAGATGATGGTGCATTGAGGATGCAAGGCAGGCTATGTGTGCCCAATGTAGATGGTTTGCGTGAGTTGATTCTCCAATAGGCTCACAGTTCGCGATAATCTATTCATCCGGGTGCCGCGAAGATGTATCAGGACGTGAGACAACATTACTGGTGGAGGAGAATGAAGAAGGACATAGTGGAATATATAGCTCGGTGTCTAAATTTCCAGCAAGTAAAGTATGAGCATCAGCGGCCGGGTGGATTTCTTCAGAAGTTAGATATTCCAGAGTGGAAATGGGAGCGGATCACTATGGATTTCGTTGTTGGGATTCCACGGACTCAACGGAAGTTTGATGCAGTTTGGGTGATTGTGATAGGCTGACCAAGTCACCTCATTTCATTCCTATGATAACTACGTATTATTCCGAGCAACTTGCTCGAGTTTATATTTGCGAGATTGTCAGGCTTCATGGAGTTCTGATATCTATCATCTCCGACCAGGGTACGCAGTTTACATCACGGTTCTAGAGAGCTATACAGAATGAGTGAGGTACTCTGGTTGAGTTGAGAACAATATTTCATCTTCAGACCGATGGACAGTCTGATCCCACTATTAAGATATTAAAGGATATGCTCCATGCGTGTGTAATGGAGTTTGGAGGTTCTTGGGATCAGTTCTTTCCACTTGCGAAGTTTGCCAACAACAACAGTTATCAATCGAGCATTCAGATGGCATTGTATAAGGCTTTGGGTGGTAGGCAGTGTCGGTCTCCAATGGGTTGGTTCGAGCCGGTAAAGGCTAGATTATTGGGTACAGACTTAGTTCATGATGCTCTGGAGAAGGTTAGGTGATTAAGGACCGACTTCGCACAGCCCAATCCAGAAAGAAGATTTATGCGGATCAAAAGGTTTGCGATGTTGCATTCATGGTTGGAGAGCAGGTCCTGCTCCGAGTTTCACCCATGAAGGGTGTTATGAGGTTCGGAAAGAGGGCAAGCTGAGCCCATGGTTTATTGGCCCATTCGAGGTGTTGCGACGTGTTGGGGAGGTTGCTTATGAGCTTGCCTTGCCTCCCATCTTAGCAGGAGTCCAACCGGTATTTCATGTTTCTATGCTTCACAAGTATCACGACAATCCATCTCTTGTGTTGGATTTCAGCGTAGTCCAGTTGGACAAGGATTTATCTTATGTTGAGGAGCCGGTGGCTATTTTTCGACAAACAAGTTCGAAAGTTGAGGTCGAAGAACATTGCTTCCGTGAAGGTTATCGGTCGAGGAGGTGACTTAGGAAACCGAGCATGATATGCGCACCCGTTATCCTCATCTTTTCACCACTTCAGCTATGTCTCTATACTCGTTCGAGGCGAACGATAGTTTTAAGAGGGGGAGGATGTAATGACCGGCCGGTCGTTTTGAGAATATTAGATCTGATACCATATTTACTGCTTTGCCCTGTACCTTTTTCTGCTTATGTGACTTGCCGGGGGGTTTTATTTGTGGTTTCGGAGTGATTTGGGATACTTAGTCCCTAAAACGGAAGTTTAAGTTCTAGGATTTTTACCGTAGTTGGAATTGTGTGAAGACGACTCCAGAACGGAGTTTTGTCGGTTTCGTTAGCTCTGGTGGGTGAATTTGGACTTGGGAGCATGCCCGGATTGTGAATTGGAGGTCCGTAGCTGAATTAGGCTTAAAATGGCGGAAGTTGAATTTTTGAGAAGTTTGACCGGAAGTGGACTTTTTGATATCGGGGTCGGATTCCGATTCTTGAAGTTTGAGTAGGTCCATAATGTAAGATTTACCAATAGGGGTAAAATTGTTTATCACGACCAAAACCGATGGGCTGCGACAGGCACCCTGTACCTTATCAATCGAGTACTAACGTAACGTATCTTTCGTATCATACTATCATAGGTAAATGAGACGAAAAGGCTGTCGTGAGATAAGTAGAATAAAACATGAGGAAATACTCGACATAGGATGACCCAACATGATATACCACCTTAAACATATGACATATAGGCCTTTAAAGCCGACATGATCATTTGTATACTAAAAGATTAGGCCGACAAGGCTATACATGTATCCATATACATGACATCTGTCTACAAGCCTCTAAGAGTACATTAGTGTCATGAAGGTCGGGACAGGGCCTCACCATACCAATCAATACATGTCCAAATCATACTGACTAAATATGCAACTCTAGAGCAAATGGAGTGCACCAACGCATTCCGCTGAGCTGATAGCCTACTTGGAGGACTCCCAACTTGTATATCAGGACCTGCAGGCATGAAATATAGCATCCCCAGGAAAAAGGGACATCGATACAAATAATGTACCGAGTATGTAAGGAATGAAAATCAGTAAATAAATTACATGATAGAAACATGGAGTAAAAGACTCAACATGTAAGTCTGAATAGATCTGTGAATCATTTAATATTTATAATATCATGAATACGCATATAAATGTCATATGATGCATAGGTATATGCGTACATAGCATCATCAAGCCTCTGAGGGCATCCTATCATATCATCTCGGCCACTGTGGCGAAATCATTAACGTATAGCAGCTGATCAGGTCGTGGTGCGTATATAACGCTGTAACATTTTCTCATATCCCATATACATATAATATACGTGTATATAACGTCATCTGGTCATGGGTCAATGTACATGTATAAATGAATGAAATGCACAAGAAGTAAGTTAATACGATTTTCTCGGAATGTCATATGATCAATATGCCTTCAGATAAACTTTGTCAACTACGTATTTTTCTGAGACCCATAAACAGAAGATATAATAAGACACATGGGAAATCAAGAACATAGGCACCCCTAGTGCTACTATGAATATAGGCATTTATGAAAGTTGTGAGTTTGCTCGTTTCATTTGTATAATAGGGATCATGCCAAAAGGAAAGAAGGGATAGCCTTAACATACCTGAGTCAATTCTCTTGACAATCCCTTCATTACACGTCAATCGCCATAAAACACGTAACGGCGGGATCAAAATAGGAAAAAATTTGTATGATTTCCTTGAGAAAAATTGTACCGTGCTCCCTTAGAATTTTAAGTCTTGCTGCTTATAGCATTTTGTGGGTCGTATGTATGCTTTTTGAGGCTTTCCATTCATTACTAGTAAGTAAATACATCTCACTTTAATGATGTAGGGAGATGTTTTTATCATAATGGTTGTGGGCCCCACTTTACCAAATAATCCCCTAAATATGCCATCTAGCTACATAGATTACCTAGTCACTATTTGGCTTAATTAAGAATCTCACTCTCTACCACGTTGGGAGGATGTTTCCACCAAATACTTATCCACCAATTTCTAATTAATTATATAACTTCCCACTAATATCAATAATTAACACATTACCAGCATAATTAGGACATATCCTAATTTAATTAAAATACTAATCACATTTAACCTACTTTATACACCTTACTATCATGGTCATGTAGTATAGTGCTAGTCCATAAATACGGGGTATTATAACTTGGACCATATTTTATCTCAAAATATCAAACTTCGACGAAACATATTTTCTTCGATTTGCTTACCCTCTCACCTTCACAATTTACTTATCACTTTTTTGAAATAACATAATACTTATAACCTAAAAATAATCTTATCGCTGAAATGATGTCAATTATCTTACGACAAATCCAACATACAATACTATGTGACGTAACGTCGTCGTAATACTTTGGAGTGTAACATTGACGTAATAATGCGAGGTGTAACATCATTTCCCTCTTTGGAACATTCATCCTCG
This sequence comes from Nicotiana undulata, assembly GCA_005239495.1. Lineage (NCBI taxonomy): Eukaryota > Viridiplantae > Streptophyta > Magnoliopsida > Solanales > Solanaceae > Nicotiana > Nicotiana undulata. The sequence continues at coordinate 3,471 of ML300067.1, read as the reverse complement.
AATGTTGACTGATGCACTTATCGGTCTCATAACCGCATAACTCTTATGAATAGTTTTAATATTATCCTTTCCATCTAGGTAACCGTTCTGTGAATAAATTCAAAGTCTAGGGCATTCCAACCTTTAGGCCTCTTTTTTCACACCACGGTCTGTGGTCAGAATTTTTCCAATCTCGTAACTGTTGCTACCTCCTATCATGCGGCTTGTACGATTTTTTCCTTGTTTGTGCGCCTATGCGACTCTTCCCTCCAGCTTTTAGCCAATATCTAGGCCTCATTTTGTGAACATATGCATAACTATGACAAGTTGTCCCTCTGGGAACCTATAGGTGTGCCGAAATTCTTCGCTCGGCACTTTATTGGACTTACGAATATTGATATATCTTATTTCATAGACCCGGTTATCTATATATATGACTTTACTACATATAGGTAGGTCATACTATACCATAACTCTTACTTTAGTTTTATTATTATTGAGGTCTGCTACCCAACTTCAGGTTACTCTCTCCCTTCTTATTCTACATGTATAAATCTAAGTCCTTTAATACTTCCTCATTGTTGTGCGTCTTAAGAATGCCATCCCATCTCATACTTTATAACTTTTACCCATCCATTGTTGATTCACCTCAATGTTGATCTTATAATTTACCACTGGTAACTTGAAACCTCTTTGTGATTCATCTGATGGGGTATTCTATTCCTGTGCAATTTATGAAATCGCTTTTCTTTAGATCATTACTCAATAGAATGCCTAAACAACATCCTCTTATCTATCACAATTGCAGCCTTATTCTACTACCAGGGCAACATTTCATCTCTTCTAAATGCTACTAGTCTTAGACTCTTTTGAGTTCATTCAGGCTATACTGAGCATTCTATAACTTAAAGAAACCATCAACTCTCTTATTTTCATGGGCTTAATCCCGAAGACTTATCCATTCTCGTCACCTTCTCACTAGCATTTTCTTATCCTTACTCCCGTCTTCCAAAAACCTTGTCTCTCTAACATACTTTACCTTGCGGCCTACACATATCTATTTATAATACTCGCAACCTTCCTTCAACTTTCTTGCACCATAGAGTTCCTTATGTTATTCTGGAACATTAAGCGAGACATCACATCGTCTCTAACTCTTCTTTACTCTCTTAATTAGATCTCTCGATACCTAGAAACCATAGGATATAAGATATGCCACTAATGACACTGATATCAATCATGGATACTGAATCCCAGCGCTTATAGCTCTCTATCTGATGTATGGATAATTCACAACCTTCTGCACTTGAGTATCTCGCACGTTGTTCACCTTTACCTTACCTACCTTAAAATCTCACATCGTATCTTCCATCTCTTTCATATCCCCCCTTCCACATAGGTATAATTCACATCCACAACTTGAAGCACTACTATAATACTTGCACCTCTGGTGCATACACAATCCGGCGGGAGCTTCATATTGACTTCATATGAGGCTGATACTATTTTAACTAGATTTATCTTAGTTCCCACGCATGCCAAAATTTTTGTGCAACTCCTATGATCTTGAATATTACTTTTTGTTTCATTTCCCGCTCATTATCCACGATAGGTGCCACTTTCTTATTGAGTGCATACAATGTTGTAGTGAGACTGCTGTTACAAGACCATTTCATCTTCAAGCTACCATGCTTAGGTTGAATCCTTCTTCCTTATTCCTTAGCTAATCTTTTGTTGAAGTACTTGGGGGACACCCTATGACTCTTCTAAAGTTGCGAGCTTATTAAATCGTTTACCAGAGGAATGTTTTTTATATTCTTCCTCACCTATCATTATTCTTAGTTACTTACCTCCACGCTCTTGTGCTCGTAGAGTTGCTTTTAAACTAATTTTGTCTGTCTTCCCAGCGGCACTCTCTTTTATTTTCGTAAAACTCACACGGTACCTTTAACTATCCCAACTCCTATCTGAATATTTCTCAAGGCTCACGATGTCATATCTAGGAGATTGATCTATTGATTTATTTGTAACCTCTTGTCTAGCTATAACTAGACTATTCCTGAATCAACTACTAATTGCTCGTTGGTCCATTCTCATATCTATATTCCGCGTAGTCTCTCTTGGGTAATTTTCTTTGTCTTAACTTACCTCTCGCACTAGTTTCTTATGTATCAAGTGTTCATTCACACTTATTTATCAATAACATCCTGGGGAAACCCTTACTGCCTCTCCCAGCGTTGTGCTTGCATAATTTTCTGGAGTCATAACATATATGTAGGATTTGAATAAGTGCAATCTCATCCCTTTCTCATTTTTATCGCATTCTTACTTTACCATTCCATACGAGAAGCATTTAACTCTGACTTAATGCCACATCACACCATATTCCCCCCTTTTGGGGGAGTACTAAGATCTAGTGCTACGACGATCTACCTATAGGTGTTTTACCTCTTCATCTTTGGCATATTTTCACATCATCGATGACCCTTACTCACCTTGTGGTAATCCTTTTATACCAAGGATAACGGAATTCTTTACTCACAAGGGTGACACTAGCACAAATAGTCCCTTAAGATTAACTTTGCTCCCACTTGCTTCAGGGAAGCGTCTTCATGAATGACCTTTAAAGGTTATTCTTCCATTGTCCATTATATTATTGCTGGAACGCAATCTCTAAAATTCTCACGATGCCGACTATTATCAAATCACTCAGTCCCTAATTCATTTTTAGTTTATCTTGTTCACCAGCCCATACTCATTTCTATTATGCTGGGGTCTAACTTTTACTTCTTGTAATCACGTTGGAGTCACAGACTTATTTCTCGAGATGAGGATATGACTTTATGACCTATACTCTTTTGTTGTTCAGGGCCTGTCACCTCTCGTCTTTTCCTTCACTTGACTATATACTCTGTAATACTATCATTTGTTTTTATCTACCATTGTCATCCATTTATCACATCTTGCTCATAATATTTCATTAACTCTCTTCTTATTTCCCTGCTAATATTTCTGCCTATCACTTTATTCTGAAAACTTCAACAAGATATCCTTTTGCTTTTAGCTCCCCTTGCTCCATCCATTGGCCTTTCAGGTTGCCTAACATTCTCTATCTACTAGGGACGGGAGGCATACTAAGGTAATATTTATCCCTTCCAGGATTCCAGTGCCTATCTTTGTAATTTTTTAAAACATTCTAGTTTTTATATCTAGCTGTACTATTCTAGAGTACACCATCTAGGTGTCTCACAAGGAGATCTATTAGTAAATTTGTAATATCCTTCGAAAATGTCAACTAATGCAAACAATCCATTCACCATTTTGGGTTACTCTAACTCCAGCTGGATCCTGATATCCCGTCCTTCTCTTAAACTACATCAGTTAGCCCCCATATGGCATAAATGTGATGGATGTGGCCGATTGTACATACATATGTGTCACGACCCGTTTCCGGGTTGTGATGGCGCCTGTCGTGGAACCAGGCTAGCCAAC
>MDKH01201187.1:0-10795 GCA_005239495.1 Nicotiana undulata | reverse complement strand
TATATGGGTTCCAGGCTCGATATTTGAGGCCTAGTAGCACCAAGCTATTCTGTATTCAATATTTTTATAATTCCGTGTATTTATTTTATAAATTAAATTTTTAATTTTTAATTATTTAATTGGACATAGTATATACCTATGGGTTCCAGGCTCGATATTTGAGGCCCAGTAGCACCAAGCTATCTTGTATTCAATATTTTTTATAATTTCGTGTGTTTGTTTTATAAATTAAATTATTAATTTTTAATTATTTAATTGGACAGAGTATATACCTATGGGTTCCAGGCTCGATATTTGAGGCCCGGTAGCACCAAACTATCATGAATAATTATGTGTGCCAATTTCAATAATTTCATAATTTCGTGTGTTTGTTTTATAAATTAAATTATTAATTTTTAATTATTTAATTGGACAGAGTATATACTTATGGGTTCCAGGCCCGATATTTGAGGCCCGGTAGCACCAAACTATCATGAATAATTATGTGTGCCAATTTCAATATTTTTATAATTTCGTGTGTTTGTTTTATAAATTAAATTATTAATTTTTAATTATTTAATTGGACAGAGTATATACCTATGGGTTCCAGGCTCGATATTTGAGGCCCAGTAGCACCAAGCTATCATGAATAATTATGTGTGCCAATTTCAATAATTTCATAATTTCGTGTGTTTGTTTTATAAATTAAATTATTAATTTTTAATTATTTAATTGGACAGAGTATATACCTATGGGTTCCAGGCTCGATATTTGAGGCCCGGTAGCACCAAACTATCATGAATAATTATGTGTGCCAATTTCAATAATTTCATAATTTCGTGTGTTTGTTTTATAAATTAAATTATTAATTTTTAATTATTTAATTGGACAGAGTATATACTTATGGGTTCCAGGCCCGATATTTGAGGCCGGTAGCATCAAACTGTCATGAATAATTATGTGTGTCAATTTCAATATTTTATAATTTTGTGTGTTTGTTTTATAAATTAAATTATTAATTTTTTATTATTTAATTGGACAGAGTATATACTTATGGGTTCCAGGCTCGATATTTGAGGCCCAGTAGCACCAAACTATCATGAATAATTATGTGTGTTAATTTTAATATTTTTATAATTTTGTCTGGTTGTTTTATAAATTAAATTATTAATTCTTAATTATTTAATTGGACAGAGTTTGTATTTCATCTATCAGTATAAGAAATACTTAAACTACAAGGATTCTACGCTAAAATACTCTACATTTTACTACGCTAATAAATAATATAAACTAAATATAAACAACAAATACATTTTAATCAAATAACATTCACGAAAATACATATAAAACAGTAAACGATATTAGTTAACATTTTTATTAACAAACAAAAAAATCATAATTTTTACATATTTTTTTTAGAACACTAATACCTTAGTCCGAATAAACATAACATACTAGTTTCACAAACAAAACACAAAACGACATAAAAACATATTCAAGTCAACTAATATGCATTATTATACAAGTTTCGACATAAACTAAATCGGAATACCTCGATTTATGATTTTCGGAAAGTGAATTAGTTGAAAATTTGAGTCCGAAACATTGAACCACAACAACACAATGCTTTGCTACGATGTGAGACCTACTTTCTTGTCGTTTTGTGTGACGGGTGGGGCCCACAAGAATTTTTTTTGAGGAAGAATGGGAGGGGGGGGACCGTTCTGGTTTGGTTATATAAAAAAAATGGGGTTTTCTTCTGTGTTTGATCGTGGGAAGGAAGAAGAAGGGATTTAAATGGGGTATGGCGTAATTATTTTATGCGCTATATAGATATAACACTGTATTTTTATGTGCTATACCTGTACGTCAGATCCTGTCAGCATAGCGCAGAAAAAAATGCACTATATATGTATAACGCTGTAATAAACCGCGCTATACCTTAACGACTAAATCACCGTTAAGATATAGCGTGGTTTATAACCTAATGCAAGCATTAATTACTACTTTTACGGGTCGAACCCATGATATATAGGTCATACAAAGACAACTTTACCATTACATCTTTCTATTTATTATTTTGGAGAAAAACAATGGGGTGCAAGTGCAATTAAGAATACTTTCGGGGTTCAGAAATGGCGAGATCCAAGATCTCTATTCTATCTCAAGTCCAAGAAGATAGATGAATTTCACTATCCAATATGGATTCATCAAACTCTAAAAAGTGGAGCATTTGCATCACAGAAGTGTACAAACGAGGCCGTCATATATTTATTTTCAAGAAGTGTTTAAAAGGGAATTATAGGTTGTCGTTCGAATTCTTCAAAAATATTAATAGTATACATTGGATCCTCCAAAATTGATATTATTTTGGAAAATTCAATATAAGTGTGGCAGCTGCTTTGGGGATCCGCGCAATGTGGAACATAAGTAATGCTTCATTGCAATTAGTGTTGGAATGAAAATAACTTAGCATTATTGTATAACGTAATAACGATAAATCAAACAATAATAATAAAAATTAACAGAAAATAATTAAACCTGATTTGATCAACTGGATTACATTCATAACAAATAATATATATATATATATATATATATATATATATATATATATATATATATATATATATATATATATATATATAGTTCAAAATAATAAAGTGGGATCCTCCCATAAACAAGACTCTCTGAAATATGAATGATATTGTTTTGTTGCGTGAGAATGAGGATCTTTAATTTGTGGAAGTTGAAAATATTCTTTTTCAAAAAAGGATTACCCAACTATGAAGGATATTTATCTTAATATTTTTTTATTGAAAGAAGTAAAAGTCAATTATCCTTTCTTCTCGCTCACTCAATATTTTTTTATTTATTTTATAATTGCCTATAAAAATCTAGTATATCTGATAATAGTTAATTGATATTGTCTGACGTTCGGAGATTTAAGAAATAATTATCCTCCTAGATTAATATTGACCTTTTTCTAATCTGATCTGATCCTCGTACTTTTCAACATGAAAAGTCAACGAGTTTGATATAAAATAATCTTATTGACATATATTAATTAAAATGTCATCAGTTGGCTTCATTATCTGCTGGAGACACAAATTCCATCTAGTTCCAATTAGAGCTGTTCATTTGGATCGGATATTTGAAATCCGAACCGATCCATTCAATTTCGTATTTCGGATTTCGAATTGAATTGGATTTCGGATTGTGTTTCTTAAAATTTTGAATTTCGGATCGGATTCGGATTGGTATATTTTAATCCGATCCGATCTGAAATCCGAAATTATTAGGTAATGTATAAATACTACACTTGAGTTTGGAATAGTTAGTACTTACTTTACATCTTCCTCCAAGTTATTACCTTTACAATTGCTAGATTTAGGTATATTGGCACCATAATACTCTTATAATTATATAAACATGAATTTTTCTTAATGCATTGCCTCTTTATAATGAAAATAAACATATTAGTTTGCAACTTTGAGGCATAATAATACGATCCGAAATCCGATCCAATCCAAACTTTAAAATCCGATATAATTCGGGTCGGATTCGGATCGCATTTTCTAGAATCCGAAATTCAAATCCGAAATGTGCTAAATCCAATCCGATCCAATCCGTGCACAACCCTAGTTCCAATTATTAATCTGTTTGGTATACTGAGCTTATATTAAAAAAATTGAATTTTTTAAATAACAAGAAGCATTTCTTTATCTTCTTTTTCAAAATTCGACCTACACTACCTTAATTAGTAGAATTTTAACTAAGTAAGATATGTGAGAGAAATATTTTTGTGTACGATCGAAATCGGGTATGTCCGATTTCGTGGGCTCGAGGAGCTGCCTCGAGGATAAGCTCGCAATAGATCTGGTTAGAGCTCGATGTTAGAGTATGAAGCATGAAGATCAAAGCACCGCTGAGGATCGAGACCAAGTATGACCAACGTCGAGTAACGGAATGGTGAGATAATAGTAATCGACCAAAGATCTTGACGGAAATCTCAGAAGAAATTGAACCAAGCGGTTATTGACATCAATTATGGGATTTATTTCCGTTATTAGAGTTGTACCTTATTTAGAATTCCTCTGCTATATAAAGAGGGACCTCATTCATATGTATCATCATACATTCACTGATAAAATAATACGTATGCTGCTCTTTATTTGCTTACTATCTATTGTTGTTCTTATTGTTCTTATTACTGGATCTCGAGACCACCCTGAATCGAGGTCGAAAATACTACATAACGCTGGTTAGATTCATTTTGCTGTCTAATTTATTTACTTAAAAGTAAGATACTTCCTGTCGAAGGGAGCGATGATTTGGTATCACAACCTGCCACCAAATTCCATCGATTCATTTGCCATGTTGGCGGATTCTTTCGTAAAAGCACACGCTGGTGCCATAAAGGTTGCAACAAGGAAATCAGACCTCTTCAAGGTAAGACAGGGGATAATGAGATGCTAACGGAGTTTGTGTCTCAGTTCCAAATGGAATGCATGGAGTTGCCACCGGTCACAGATGATTGAGCCGTTCAAGCTTTCACCCAAGGGTTGAATGAACGGAGCTCGATAGCATCACAACAGTTGAAACAATATTTGATCGAGTACCTAGTTGTAACTTGGGAAGATGTTCACAATCAATATCAGTAGAAGATCAGGGTCGAAGATGACCAATTGGGAGCTCCTTCCGGTTAAGTACATCCAAACCGGTCGACAGGTAAAAACCAGAGGGACGTCGATAGAGAGCCAAGGTCGAATAAAGATCAGTACCGGCCATATATTGCAGATCGAAGGAATAACGGTCGGGGACGCAACTCCGCCTGGAATGATCGAAGAAGCGATCGAGGACATAATTCTCGGGGACTTATGAGTACAACTGGCTTCGACAAGTATGCGGATCCCACAAAAGCACAACGGCTATCAGAGTACAATTTTAGCGTTGATGCATCGGGCATAGTATCGGCTATCAGAAGGATCAAAGACACTAGGTGGACCAGACCTATACAGATCGATCCTTCTCAAAGGAGCCCAAATTAATGTGCAAGTATCATGACACACACGGTCATAGGACCGAAGATTGCAGACAATTAATAGATGAGGTAGCCCATCTATTTAACGAGGGTCAACTTCGAGAGTTTCTTAGCGTTCGAGCTAAGAATCACTTCAGGGAAAGGGACAACAACAGGAAGAATGAACAAGAAGAACCTCAACATGTCATTCATCTGATCGTCGGCGGGGTCGACGTTCCACAAGAACCTATATCAAACTCACTAAGGTGTCTATCACCAGTGAGAAACGGACTTGAGACTATGTGCCCGAAGGCACTTTATCATTCAATGACGAAGAAGCAAAAGGTATTTCTCAGCCACACAACGACGCTCTGGTAATTTCTATATTGTTAAATAAAATTTAAGTAAAGCGTGTTCTAGTGGATTCAGGTGGCTCGACAAACATCATTAGATCGTGGGTCGTGGAGCAGCTCAGCCTGCAGGACCAAATTGTACCTGCATCTCGAGTCCTAAACGACTTCAATATGGCCAGTGAAACAACTAAGGCGGAGATTATCCTACCGGTGAACGTGGCCGGGATCGTCCAAGACACTAAATTCCATGTCATTGAAGGCGACATGAGATATAATGCACTGATCGGAAGGCCTTGGATCCACAACATGAGGGCAGTACTGTCTACCCTCCACCAAATGATGAAGTTCCTAACAACGGATGGTGTAAAAACGGTATACGGAGAACAACATGCTGCAAAGGAAATGTTTGCGGTCGATGAAGTAACACCAATCTCGACACTATCGACCTCAGAAAAGTCGAGCACCAAAGGTAAACAGGCGGCCAAATAGCAATCACCGCCCCCAACCTCGACCGAATCAGAGAAACAGGTGATAAATGAATAAGAGGAAGAGGATTTTCTAACCCCTCGGACCTTTGTTGTTCCCGAATAATCGGATGCCACCAAATCAACAGTCGAAGAGATGGAACAAGTTATACTGATTGAGTACTTGACCAAGTGAAAGGTATACCTGGGGACGGGATTAACTCCCGAACTCGGAAAAAAACTTATTCAATTTCTTATTGATAACATAGACTGTTTTGGATGGTCCCATTTAGACATGACAGGGATCCCACCGAATATAACAACACATCGACTGAGCCTGGACCCCAAGTTCAGACCGGTGAAGAAAAAGAGAAGGCCCCAGTCCGAGGTAAAGCATGCCTTCAGAAAGGACGAGGTAACTAAACTTCTCAAAATAGTTACCATTCGGGAGGTAAAATACCCCGAATGGATAGCTAATGTAGTTGTAGTCCCTAAAAAGGGAAACAAACTTAGAATGTGTGTAGACTATAAGGACTTGAACAAAGAATGTACGAAAGATTCTTTTCCATTGCCTAACATCGATCGCATGATCGATGCCACGTCCGGCCACGGGATCCTTACTTTTCTCGACGCCTATTATAGGTACAATCAAATCCAAATGGACCCAGAAGACCAAGAAAAGACTTCTTTCATCACTAAGTATGGAACCTATTGCTATAATGTAATGCCCTTCGGGCTAAAGAATGCAGGAGCTACATATCAATGCCTAGTTAACAAAATGTTTGAAGAACAAATAGGTAAATCAATAGAAGTTTATATTGACGACATGCTAGTTAAGTCCTGCGCGCAGAGGACCATTTAGATCATTTGCAGGAAACATTCAAAATCTTAAGGAAGTACAACATGAAGCTCAACCCCGAGAAATGTGCTTTCGGGGTCGGTTCAGGCAAATTCCTTGGCTTCATGGTATCAAAATGGGGAATCGAAATCAACCCTGATAATATCAAGGCCATCGAGGACATCACCGTCGTAGATAGTGTAAAAGTCGTACAAAGGCTGACCGGACGGATAGCTACCTTAGGTCGATTCATCTCGAGGTCATCGGATCGGAGCCACATGTTTTTCTCCCTACTCAAAAAGAAAAATAATTTCGCCTGGACCCCGGAATGCCAATAGGCATCAGAAGAATTGAAGTGATACTTATCGAGGCCACCTCTACTTCACACTCCGAAGGCAGATGAGAAACTTTACTTATACTTGGTTGTGTCCGAAATTGCGGTAAGTGGTGTCCTAGTACGAGAAGAGAAAGGTACATAGTTTTCTGTTTATTATGTAAGTTAAACCTTAGGAGATGCAGAAACTAGGTACCCACACTTAGAGACATTGGTGTATTGGCGAAAAATAGACTCGCCATGTGGGTCTATTAAATGGCAACACGTGTTAGCAAAGTTTGGCGAAAAGTGAAGAATGACATGTAAAGATGATATGTGAAACACCCCCGGGACCGAACATATTCATACCGTGCCTGATAGCCTCGGAACAGGTCATCATAAATAGCTTGGAATAGGTGCGGGAGAATATCTCATAATTACAAATGAGGAACGAATCAATTAATCCCGGATTATATGGGATTTGTCATCATTACTCCATCAGTTACAAATCAATTATGTAACGTACAATAAATGCAATAAATGATTGTAACGGTCAGAACAAGGCAATCAATTGCAAGATTGACTCAACATGCACGAGATTGACTCAATAGGCACGGGATTGACTCAGCAGGCACGAGATTGACTCAATAGGCACGAGATTGACTCATCAGGCACGAGATTGACTCAACAGGTACGGGAGTGACTCATCAGCCACAGGATTGACTCATCAGCCACGAGATTGACTCATCAGTTATGTAATTAACTCATCAGTTACGGAATTAACTCATCAGTTACGAAATTCCAGCATTTACACAACTGTTACAAGTCTTCCAAAAGTAATGGATGGGTTGAGTAAATGCTCATAATGGACCCATTATTCAAGGAGAATGGTTACTTAGATTTATCCCTATAAATAGACATAGTTTTATCACAATCGGGGGATCGAACTTTCTTCTCTACAATTCTATACATTGTAATTCATATCATCTTGCTTCCAAGTTAGCCATAGTTTGGCCCTTCAAGCTCCGTTCGGCTCAACATCCTGTCAAGGATTATTCAATAAGAATTATTTCTTCTCTGCTTTATTTTTATTATATTATCCTTCATTGAATTTATTTTCCACTTCTCTATCATGTTGTATTAACAAAAAATTATATCTTTCGGATTGAATATGTTGCTTGTGGCCCGTCACATAAAATTATTGCTTTGACCTTGAAAACTATTTTTTGGGTTAAACAGATTGGTTCCGTTACCGGGAACTCAAGCAAATTTGCTATTCATCCAAAGATACTAACAATTTTTGTTGATATGTGCTTGCTTTCAGTTTAAACCTTCATCATGGCCGAAATTTGCCAATCAACACAATTGAGGACAACCAAGCTTGAGATGACTTTACCATGAGAAAGGAAAAGGCAATAATAGCCATGATACTGATATATAAGAAACATATAGAGAAAAATACAGAATGTACATCGGCATATTGGTACCACAACTATTAGTACCGAAACTTATTAAAGACTCTACGCCAAATAGTACCGAGACATGAAGTTCAGATACATCAGGTAATTTTAATTTGCACAATTTAGTTCTAACTTGACAGAAACAGATCAAGGAACAAGAGGAGCGAATAGAACACCTCCGGGAATTCCCGCCTATCCCACGAGAATGATATGCAACACCGAGCTTTAAATGGAGAAAGGCTTAGATATTCAAACAAAAGTCAAAAATAGGTCCGAGCAAAGAGATACGGGATTTTCTTCACGGGCTGAAAAAGGATCCGAACCTTCCCGAACAAGTAAGGAATCACCTTGCTAAATTGAAAATTTCCACAAGAGAAGAATGAAGGTTAGGAAAAGCATGGGTAAAACACCCATGAGATTTTTTACAACGATACCACACCTGACAAAGGGAAAAGATAAGATAGGTGCGGGATGGATAATTAAAGACTACGAGGAAGAAAGTTCATTAATTGCCATGGACAATTACACAAATAATTTCGGATACAATCATTGAACCGAAAGAATCAGAAGCCACGAGGTCAAATGCTGAAGAACTAGAAACTATCATTGGCTTCCCAAATAGGAAGGTTTATGCTGGTCGAGACTCGACACCGAGTTTAAAGGTAAGTTGATTAAACTTTTACGTGCTAATGCAAATTGCTTTGCTTGCCAGCATTGTAACCATAACAGGTGTACCGCCGGAGATAATGGGTTACATGCTCAATATTGACCCGCGGTATAATCCGGTCAAGCAAAAGAAGAAGCCAGAGCCGATTAATAAAAGATAAAGTTATGGAACCTCGAAAGGTTGATTTAGTCCGAAAAGTTGAATCATTCGGAATCGTTGCTAACATCAACCTATCATCACTTTCAAAATTCCGAGGAGAAAGATGATTGCTAGTATGCCACATTGTCTCGGATGTCTAGGTATATGCAATTTTAATTCAAGCAGAGAAAGGTACACAATCTCTTATCTATTATAGAATGCTCTTAGACATGGAAATTGCATATCTATATTTTGAGAAGTTGGCATTAATTGCTATTGCCCTAAGTTTAAGGCTTTATTGTCAATATCATTCAATTTTTGTAGCCACTATATTTTCATTATACAATATTTTGCATAAACGAGAATTGTCAGGAAGACTAGCTAAATGAGTGTCACGCCCCGAAATCCCACCTTCGGGCCATGACTGCGTCTAACGGTGAACCCGCTAGGCAAGCCAACGTTTGAACTAAGAAAAACTCATTAATAACTAAAACGAGCAAGCTAACTAGGGAATCGATGGCCCACAATGTGAAATTTAACAAATAACCAAAATATAGTATATCAATTTAGAAATAAGACCCATATGCAAATCCCAGAACTGGTATCACATACTCACGAACTGTCTAAGAGATTACTACAAACAAAGGGTCTGAAAATAAGTACATATGACTGTCTTTGAAATACAAAGTAAGACAGAGCTGAAAGCGAAAAGTAGAAGGTGACGTCAAGGCCCACGAACGTCTGCGGGTCTACCTCGATGTCTCCTCAGTGAACTGATGAGATGCTCCGACCGTCAGTGATCACCGGGTTCGGCTGCGTAGTCTGCACAACATAAAGAAGTGCAGGTGTAGCATCAGTACAACCGACCCCATGTACTGAGTAAGTGTCGAGCCTAACCTCGGCGAAGTAGTGATGAGGCTAGGACCGACAACAACATATGTACCTGTACAGTTTTATATAATAACAGGAAAAATGGCAACAAAAGTAAGCAAGAAAGACAAATACGGGGAGAACATGCTGGGGTAATAGGGGTAACAATATGCTAGCACGGCAAAACATGATAATAACTGAAATATAAAGATAAATAAAGGCAGGAATTTAACTTCTCAGCAGATAATGAACAGTAAAAGCACGACATGTCCCCTCGTGCATAACCTCACAATCACTCGGCACGGAATGTCCCCTCGTGCGTATAAAATAACACTCGGCACGGAATGTCCCCTCGTGCATATAAAATAACACTCGGCACAGAATGTCCCGTCGTGCATAACCTCACAATCACTCGGCACGGCATGTCCCCTCGTGCATATGAAATAACACTCGGCACGGAATGTCCCCTCGTGCATAAACTCACAAATAGTCAGCACGACATGTCCCCTCGTGCGAAAACTAATAAAACAAAGCAACAATAATGTGAAAGTCAAAATTACGAATTCTCAAGTGCGCGGAAATAATCAATACAATTCTATTGTCCCAGCAAGGAGCAACCATCAATTGCAAACTCAACAATGCCCGACAAGGGTCTCAGCTATAACCAACCTCGCATCGGAAATATAATTT
>MDKH01101001.1:0-52566 GCA_005239495.1 Nicotiana undulata | reverse complement strand
CCCGCGAAGCCCGGCCCACTTGGCCCGTTTGGCCCGGGCCCGGCCCGTTAGCCACCCTTAGTGCACCCTTTCTCCTTGCCAATCTGCTTGTCACCTCACTCTCACTAATTGCCTCATCTTCCTGCTTCTTTCTAGCATAGTCCCACCGTAGCACTCCATATCGTCTACGGTGTTGATCAATGTCAGAAAGGTCTTCTGCGAGGATTGACAATTCTAACATACTCCGCAAAAGCAGCAACAAATACACCACAGTCTCTGCAAAAACAAAAAAAATGTCAATATTTACCAAAAGATTAGAAAGAAAAAAGACTTAAAATGTATAGAAAGAAAGAATATTTTTTTTACAGTGATCCTTCTTTTTGCTGTGGAATCTCTCCAACGATCCACTGAATGTTAAGAGGGTCGGTAACAGCTTTCTCAATGTATGCTTTTGTATTCTTGAAGTTGATGTCTTTATGCTTCCCATAAAATTCGGTGCATGACAAATACAAAGGGATAATAACAAAAAACTTGTCGACACAAGATTCAACAAATTTATGATTGCGTGAAGAGACCATGGAATCATACGCATAAAGTTGCATGTCTGCAATGTCAAAAACAACCAACACCTAGTGGAATTTTTCTACAATGTTGACGGGCATGATGACATAGTCAACTTCATCCCATGCAACATTTGCAAGTAGTCTATACCCCAATATATATTCTGCTACAACGTCTCGGGGTTTAACAACAGAAAACTTCTTTTCTTGAGGAGAATTTTTGAACTTTTCATACATTTGTTCAATCCTGGTCTTGAACAAACAATCTGTTGTGGTAAACTTAGTCTTGTTGTAGGGGCCATACTTGCCTCTTTTCCTCAAGTAATACATTATAACATCAATGTGCTGCAACAAAAACAGTTGGCATTTGTACAACAAGTCAACTTCAAATAGTCTACATTACAATATAACTACAATTACACTACAAACTGAAACAAAGTATCTACAATCATATCTACAAAAGATCTACAATTTATATTACAAGTCATCCTTAAATAATCTACACAAAACTACAATATACCTAGAATTAGACTACAAACAGAAAACACAGAAGCTACGATCATGTCTACAACATATCTACAATTTAAACTACAAGTCGTCTTCAAATATTATACATAATCTACAACATAACTACAATTACACTACAAACAGAAAACAAAGCATATAGAATCATATCTACAATATATCTACAATGTATCTACAATATATCTACAAACTGGTATATTGATTCTTACCGAGTCAGTGAGTACTTGTCCAGGGTGTTCCATGGAAAAGAACCACTCCTTCTTGTCAATCTTTTCCACTCCAAGGTCTAACCATGGCTTAATTTGGTTGTCCTTTATGGAATACGGAGCCTTCCCCCTATAAAAACAAATAGATATATAAAAAAATTATAGAATGAAGTGGTATGTAAAAGATGAATGCTGGAATCAAAGTGTCAAATTGTGCATTCTAACCTCTTTGAAACTTTGTCGGTGTCGTGGTATAACCACTTGTTGAATTGATCCAACACCTCAGGATCTACATCTTCACCAATAACAGTAGTAAATGGGTGCTTGAGGTGGAAAATTTGAGGTCCAACTGAGCTGCTACCACTAGAACTGTATAGAGGGAGAGATGGTGATCGGGCATGCTTTCCTGGCTGCCTTGTCCTACCTGGCTGCATAGGTGTTGCATCATCTTGTATAGGCTCGCCAAACTTAACCAACTGGGATAAGTTAGCAAGTAGATCGAAATCATCCAGCGTTACCACCTTCTTCTCACCTCCGGATTCTTCTGAATCACCTAGATTCACATGTTGTGCCTCTGCACCTGCATTGTCATCTTCCTCATTCACATGTTTTGTTTGATCTGCTACTGTCATTCCGTGAATTGGAGACTGTGCATTCATATCTTCCCTCGCTGTAACGCAATGCATATCTTACTTAATAGAAAGGTTAAAATATTCAAACATAAAGAAAAATTATCTGAATACCAATTCATACCTGCATTCTCTTCATCGGATGCACCTTTAAAATGTGTATATAAATCAACACGTGCTGGAATATTTTCTTGACCAATTGCACCTTCAACGTGTTCTATTTTTTTCATTAAAAATGTTAAATCATACTGTATAATAATGGCTTGACAGATTAAGTAAGATATGTAGGTGTGTTATAAAATCTAAAGTTATGTGTTAACGATCTACAATATGTTGTATTGAATTGTATATATTCTGTATATATAATGTAGTCAAATTGTAGATATTTTGTAGACATATTGTAGATATGTTGTAGAACATCTGTAGCTAATTGTAGATAAAGTGTAGATATTTTGTAGATACCTGTTTTGTTGGTGCTGGCCTTCCCTTGTTTCTCACTATTGAACTGAAATTGCTGATTGATCATGTCTTCTTGTTTGTCATTATTTTTTGTTGAACTACCAGCAAACTGAAAGTTTTATATTAGTTTGTATATATATTTTAGAGGTGAAATAAATTGTTTTGTTATATAAATAAAATTCAAATTTTACCTTTGCATCAGCTTGGTCATTTTGACTGCTTATCAATTGCAAAAAAGTCTTGACAGAGTCGCTTATTAGCACGCGAAGGCTACCAAGATCTTCAAAAAAATCTTTCTTAAAATCTGCAAGATTTTCATCGACCTACATGTTACAAAAAAGTACATTGTTAATTTCAGAATATCTCTTAAAATACACTCAAAAACAGAAACAGTATTATATATAGATCAGAATGTTGTATACATATTACCTTCCCAATGCCTCTTTATAATTTGCTAATATTTTTAAGAATAGACTCATTGTCCTCTTCTCCAATTGATATTTTGGGTTCCAGTGGAGGAGCATCAGCATTGGGAACCTCAGAATTATGTTCAACCTCTTGAATAGTGTACTCAACTTTGTCAGGCAAAGACATCGCTTCAATCTCTTCAGGAGTTTTACTTATGTTGGTGAACTGAATGAGGAAAAAATCAATTAGTTTGATTAAGGCAGAACATGTAGAATAAATGTAGATATTTTGTAGGTAAACTGTATAATCATAAATAAACCCATTTTACCTTTATCCATTCAGGCTTGATCAATTTTTCTTCAAAGGCAGCTAACCAAATCTGACCCTTACTAGCTGACCACCTAAGTATGCGATGTATTGAATTAGCACTCCTCGTAGCTATATCAGTGTTAACGGTAGAGCAACACTCATACAGTCATCCTTGCATGACTAGTAGGAATCCTCGTATGAGATAAGAATGCACGAACGGATTTAGCCTATGCCTAACAGATTCCATCAACTATTTGTAAGACTTTATACCCCATGGGTATGTCTCGTACTGACCAGATTCCACCAAATAAAACCTAAAATGATCTACAAACGCAACATGGTCTTTATCTGAAGGACAAATGAAAAATTCTAAGAGATAAAGAATACACAACTTCACAACGTCCTCATCATTTACCCAGGTTCTGTTGGTTACTATTTGTTTCAGATATGTCTTCTCCACTCTTAACTTGTTTGGAAAATAACTGCTCATTATCTTACTGACATAATTCGAAGTGTAACCAAAGTCTGTAACTTGAGTATGGCATTTAAAACCAGTTATTAGGGAAAACTCCCTCAATCCAAAATTTAGTCTCTCACCCTTTAACTCGGCAGAAAAATATGAATCATTGGATGAACTCAATTCATACTTCATAAGAAAATGAATGGCTTGATTTTGCATGCATAGACTGGGAAATGACAGTAAGTAGCCAAAACAAGTCTTCTTGAAAAACTTCAAAGCATTTGGAGACAGAAGTTCTTTAATCTGGCTAGGAATGCTAGGGTCGCATAACGTGTGGAATCTAAGCACCCCATAATCAACATTATGGGGTGCAAAAAAATATCCATTCTACACAAATAACAAAATAATCTCACATTAATAAAGTGCCTAAAAACATCCAAATCATCTATAAATTTATCTATAAAATAACTACAAAGAAACTACAGAATATCTACAATTTTACACATACTATGCAAAAAAGGCAACAAATATCTACAAGTCTGCCTTAATAGTTATTTGTATCATGAAGACTACAAGTAATCTACAAAATAAATACAAAGAAACTACAAAATATCTACATATGTAAAAATAGAACAGTAACTACAATTAATCTTCAAAATGAAGACAACTAATCTACAATTGTCTAAAACACATATTACGCAAATTTTAAAAACCTAAAATAAAATAAATAACTAGAGACGAAATTACTAAATTTTTACCTTCACCAATGAATGTTTCCGAAGGTTTTTAGTTTTTTTTTTTTTGAATTTTTCTTCTTTTTGGTAGTTTTTGAATTGGGAGACACCTTAGCTTTCTTTCCTGGTTTAAGAATAGGCACCTCTTCTACAAAATCGTCATCTAACAATATCTCTTTTCCTTTTCTTTTCACTTGTTTGACTGGCGTAGAAGATTCTCCAGCATCGACATCGCGTTTTTGTTTGGTTCTACTTTCAGCTTTGATTTGTCGCGGAGACATACTATGAGTCGTATCTACAATTGCATGGCAGAATTCCCCTGCTTTTCCGCTTCTGTAGCTATTTTAGGACTATGTTTAGAAGGTTTGTTCTTCTTCATTGAGGAAATTTTAACTGAAGTAAAATGGGTGTATCAACTTTGTTAAAGAAATGTCTTCAATTGAGGAAATGCTAGACGAAAAACTTTTGGCGGATGTTTCTGTGGTTTTAGGAGAGGGAAAAGGGGTAAAATGAACGTGTGTTTGAGTAAAACGTGGGTGAGGGTGAGGGTTTAGGAGAGAGAAACGTGGGAGGGGGAATATGCCGTATCTTTAATTAAGAAGGTAAAAACGGTGCATTAATTTTACAGTTAAAACACATTATGGTATAGAATTGGTAATTAAGTATACTAAATGTAATTAAATCAAACCTTAAACATTAAGGGTAATAAGGTTTCCTATATGGTAGAGGAACGTAAAAGTTCCTTTTAAAAACCTAAATCTTGAACTAAAAGTCTAAAACACTACCGGATTCTAAATCTTGAACCGAAACCTAAATAATGAACTAAACCCAATCGACTCTCTTACGGTAAAACGCTACCCGCGTAATTTTCTAAACATGAATTTAGAATTTGTGTAATTGTTTGGTGTGAAGACGACAAAATAACAAAGGAATTCTATTTTATTTTAACACAATGCTACAAATATATAATTAACTAATCCAGATTCTATTATAGTTTAATCATTTTTCGTATATTAAATTAAACAAAGTCATCCAAATGCATGCGAGAACATAAAAACTACTGTCTTCATTCATTTTTATATGAAAGAATTTGTTTGGACAAATATAAGGTGTATTTGTTTTATGTAATTTATAATTAAAACAATTAAGCAATGATTGTAAAAATGGTTCTATAGAAAGAATATTTCATTATTTCTAAACATGTTTAGAATTTAAGGTTAGAAAAGTGTATTGTTTAAATGTCCGTTGATATCGAGGCCAGCAACAATCGAGACCAAGTATGACCAACTTCGAGTGGAGCTTAGTAACGAAATGGCGAGATATCCGTAACCGATCGAAGATCATAGCGATAATCCCGGAATAGATAAAATCAAGAGCGGTTATTGGTACCAATCATGGGATTTACTTCTGTAATTAAAATTATATCATATTAGGAATCCTCTAGTATATAAATGGGAGTCCCCATCATTTGTAAGCACTACATTCACGAATATCAAGGCAATACAATATTTCTTTCTTCTGCTCATCAACTTACTGTTCTTTATTGTTCTTGCTTCGTTATTCTCGAGGGTTCGTCAGCTCGAGCGCAGTGTCTAAGCATTGATTTGTTTTACATTCTTATTAGTTCACATCATTTATCTCTAAGTTAATCAATCGGTATTAAACGGAATCATGCATCCTTAAAATCACATTGCTAGTTTAATTGTTACTCGATTTTTAGGGTAAATAGTTTGGCGCCCACCGTGGGGCTAAGATTAATATTGATTGTTCAGTGCTGATTTTGATAATGCACACTATTTTACACTTGTTCATGTCAAGTATCTTTGCTTTCAGGTTAAAACATGTCAAACTCACAGAACACACTCACACATGCTGACAATGGCCTAGGATTCACGACGAAAACGATAATGTGATTGCTCCAGGAGTCGAGGTGTCGCAGGCTAATCTCAGAGGAGCACCGGTTTCCAACCCAATCGATGTCAGTTCACACGTTGCTTTAAATGCGGACCTAGGCGCATACCCCGAAGGGAGTGTACACAGAGAAGGCCGGTATGGTAGCCAAAATGCGCAGGCCAGACAAGACGGAGAAGTTAGTCTCCAAGTGATATTCGAGATGCTACAGGATCAGCAAGCCACTATTGCTCAGCTACAAAATCAACATATAGCTTCGAGTGGGGTCGAGCCAGAAACCACTCATTGAACCGAGCCAGTACCAGAGAGGTCGAATGGTAATGGATTGGGGACCAATCCTGCAATAATAAAAATGCCCGAGGAGCTCACCAAAAGAATTGAGTCAGGAGAGAAGAAAATCGAAGGTAATGATAAAAAAATGGAAACATACAACTCCCGAGTTGATCAGATACCGAGGACACCGCCAATCTTGAAAGGGATGGATTCAAAGAAATTTGTACAAAAGTCGTTTCCTCCGAGTGCGGCTCCGAAACCCATTCCAAAGAAGTTTCATATGGGACATACCTAAATACAATGGGACCACCGATCCCAACGAGCATGTCACCTCCTACACATGTGCCATCAAGGGTAATGATTTGGAAGATGATGAGATCGAATCCGTTTTATTGAAGAAGTTCGGGAAAACTCTATCGAAGGGAGAAATGATTTGGTACCACAATCTACCAACAAATTCCATTGACTCATTTGCCATGTTAGCAGACTCTTTCGTAAAGGCACATGTTGGATCCATAAAGGTTGCGACGAGGAAATCAGACCTTTTCAAAGTAAGACATAGGGATATGAAATGGTGAGGGAGTTTGTATCCAGATTTCAAATGGAACGCACGGAGTTGCCACCGGTCATAAATGATTGGGTTGTTCAAGCTTTCACTCAGGGGTTGAATGAATGGAGATCGATAGCATCGCGTCAGCTGAAGCAAAATTTGATCGAGTATTCGGCGGTAACTTGGGAAACTGTACACAATCGATATCAATCTAAGATTAGGGTAGAGGATGATCAACTAGGAGCTCCCTCCGGTTCGGTGCATCCAAACAGGTCAGCAGTTAAATATTATAGGGACATCGACAGGGAACCAAGGTCGAACAAAGATCGATATCAACCATACACCGCAGATAGCAGAAACATTGGTACGGGACTCAATTACGCCCGGAGTGATTGAAGAAGTGATCGAGGACAAAATTCTCAGGGGCTTATGAGAAAAATGGCTATGATAAGTATGCCGGCCCTATAGAGGCACCTCGATTATTGGAATATAATTTTAGTATTGATACATCAGGCATTGTATTGGCGACCGGAAGGATCAAAGATACTGATGGCCCGGACCTATACAGACCGATCCTTCCAAAAGAAACCGCAATTTGATGTGTAAATATCATGGCATGCATGGTCACAAGACCAAGGATTGCATGCAATTAAGGGAGGAGGTAGCCCGTCTATTCAGCGAGGGCCACCTTCGAGTGTTCCTCAGCGATCGAGCCAAGAATCATTTTAGAGAAAGGGACGCCAACAGGAAAAAGGAACAAGAGGAGCTGCAACATGTTATTCATATGATCGTCGGTGGGGTCGACATTCCACATGGACCCGTATCCAGACGCACTAAGGTATCAATTACTAGGGAAACACGAACCCGATACTATGTGACAGAGGGCACCGTATCATTCAACGACGAGGAAGTAGAAGGAATTTCTCAGCCCCACAACGACGCTCTGGTAATTTCTATCTTATTAAATAAATTTCAAGTTAAGCGTGTGATAGTGGATCTAGGTAGCTCGATAAATATCATCTGATCAAGGGTCGTCGAGCAGCTCGGCTTACGGGATCAATTCGTGCTCGCAACTCGGCCTACTAAAGGAGAGATTATCCTACCAGTGAATGTGGACGGAACCATTCAAGACACAAAGTTCCACGTAAACGAGGGCGACACGAGATATAAGGCCCTACTCGGGAGGCCTTGTATCCACAACATGAGGGCAGTACCTTCGACCCTCCACCAAATGATGAAATTCCCGACGTCGGACGGTGTAAAAACAGTGTACGGGGAGCAGCATACCGCAAAAGAAACATTTGCGGTCGTAGAGGTAATACCGATATCGGAAATATCGACATCAAAAGGATCGAGCATCAAAGGTAAACAGGAAGCCAAATAGCAATCATCATCGCTAACCTCGATCGTGTCGGAGAAGCAAGAAACGGAAGAAGAAGAGGAAGATTTTTTGACTTCTCGAACTTTTGTTGTTCCCGAAGATTCTGACGCTACAAAATTGACGGTCGAAAAGATGGAACAAGTTGTTTTGATCGAGCACCTACCCGAGCGAAAGACATGACAAGGATTCCACCAAAGATAACAAAGCGTCGACTAAGTCTGGACCCAAAGTACAGACCGGTGAAACAAAGAGAAGGCCCCATTCCGAGGTAAAGTACGCATTCATAAAGGGCGAGGTAATTAAACTTATAAAACTAGGGTATATTCAGGAGGTAAAATATCCCAAATGGTTAGCCAATGTAGTCGTAGTCCCTAAAAAGGGGATAAAACTTAGGATGTGTGTACAAATAAGGAATTAAACAAGGCATTTCCCAAAGATTCTTTTCCACTGCCCAACATCGATCGCATGATCAACTCCACGGCCGGCCACGAGATCCTTAGCTTTCTCGATGCATATTCCGGGTACAATCAAATTCAAATGAACCCGGAAGACCAAGAAAAGACTTCATTTATCACCAAGTATGGAACATATTGTTATAATGTAATGCCTTTTGGGCTAAAAAACGCAGAAGCTACCTACCAACGCCTAGTAAATAAAATGTTCGAAGAACAAATAGGTAAGTCAATGGAAGTATATATCGATAACATGCTAGTTAAATCCTTGAGCGCAGGGGACCATTTGACACATTTGTAGTTGACATTCAGGATATTGAGAAAATGCAACATGAAGCTCAACCCCGAGAAATGTGCCTTCGGGGTCGGTTCTGGCAAGTTCCTTGGCTTCATGGTGTCAAATCGAGGAATCAAGATCAACCCCGATAAAATCAAGGCTATCGAAGACATCACCGTCGTGGACATCATTAAAGCCGTGCAAAGGCTGACATGCCAGATAGCTGCTTTAGGTTGATTCATCTCGAGGTCATCGGATCGGAGCCACAAATTCTTCTCTAAACTAAAAAAGAAGAACGAATTCTCATGGACCTCAGAATGCCAAGATGCGTTAGAGGAATTGAAGTGATACCTCTCGACTCCGGCAGATGAAAAACTCTACTTGTACTTGGCAATCTCAGAAATGGCGGTACGTGGTGTCCTGGTTCGAGAAGAGCAAGGTACACAATTTCCTGTTTATTATGTAAGTCTAACCCTAGGAGAAGTAGAAACTAGATATACACACTTAGAGAAATTGGCACTTGCACTGATAAGTGCCTCTAGGAAGCTAAAATCATATTTTCAATGTCACCCCATATGTGTATTAACCACTTATCCGCTTCGTAATGTTTTGTATAAGCCCGAATTGTCGGGCTGATTGGACAAATGGGTCGTCGAACTCAGTGGGTATGATATCGAGAATCAACCCCGAACGACCATCAAGTATCAAATTTTAGCAGACTTCGTGGCCGATTTCACACCAACCCTCGATAAGGAATTATTATTAAAATCGGGTACATTGTCGGGGGTGTGGACCTTTCTCACAAACGACGCTTCGAATGTGAAGGGGTACAATCTAGGCATTATTTTGAAGCCACCCACGGAAACACTTTTAGGCAATCCATCAAAACTTCTAAGTTGACTAACAATGAGGCCGAGTACGAGGCGATGATTGCAGGTCTCGAACTAGCTAAAAGCTTGGGAGCGGAAGTCATTGAAGCCAAGTGTGACTCTTTGCTGGTGGTAAACCAAGTAAACAAAACCTTTGAGGTTCGAGAGGATAGAATGCAAAGGTATTTGGACAAGCTGCATGTGACTTTGCACCGTTTTAAAGAATGGACCTTGCAACACGTACCTCGAGAATAAAACCGTGAAGCCGACGCGCTTGCAAATTTGGGGTCATCAATCGAGGAGGACGAAATCAGCTCGGGACTGTCGTTCAACTCTCGAGTTTGTGATCGAAGTTTGCGATCGAAGAAGGTCACGCCGAGATAAACTCTACAAGCTTAAACTGGGATTGGAGGAATAAATATATTGAATACTTGAAAAACGGAAATCTCCCATCAGACCCTAAAGAATCGAGGGCTCTACGAACCAAAGCTGCTCGATTCACATTGGCTGAATATGGAACGTTATACAAAAGGACGTTCGACGGTAGGGGTGGGTATCGTTCGGTTCGGTTTGGTTATGAATATTATCAATTTAGCATATTGGTTATCAATTTACAAATATGATAAACGATAATCAAACGGATAAGATATTAGTTATCGGTTATCGATCATTATCGATTCGGTTATCGTTTACCCGATAAGATAACTCAATCTAGAGTTAAGCAAAAAAGAGAAGACACTCACTCGAGTTAAGCAAAAAAGAGAAGAATTCACATATAATATACTAGTCAATTATGCGTTCTAGCCACAACTAATATTTTAAGCATGTTTCATTTTGACAAATTCATGAGTTGTGCAATCTCAAAAATTGATACTACACTCCACAAGCATTCCATCTCTAATTGACGGGAAATATTAGTTAACAGGGACATAAATTACAACTTCTTGATTTCCTGCTAAACCATAATCAAGAGATCAATGTCATTTTCTAGAGTCCAATTGTAGCAAGAGCAACAAGAGTATTAGTAATTCAACAGTTGTCCAAACACAACTAAAATAGGGTAATTCTTCAAAAGCAGTTGTCCAAATACATTAATAACAATACAAAGTAGTAGCAATTTCACCTTAAAATTAACAAGTACAAACATAATACTAAAACATGAGCGAAAAATAAAGAATGAAAAATAATCAAAAATCCTATATTTTTATTATCGAGCTCTACTGTAAAAATTAAAAGAAATGAACGAAGTTTGTTCTTAACAAAGAAGTAATTTTGAAATACAAATTTACGCTAAGATTATAAGAATGTGGTTGTACTTTGAATTTTGAAGAAGAATTGTTCAAGAATTGAATCAGAGTATGAAGAGTGAACTGGAAACTTCAATCTTGAATGCGGCCGGGAAAATTGGGGGAAAAAGAGAGAATGAAGCCCTATATGTATTTATATACTTAAGGGTAAAATCCTAATTTTATTAAATCTTATTGGGTTATCGGTTAACCCGTTAAGAAATTGGAAAAACTGTGGCCCTAATGGATAACCCAATAGTGAAAAAATACAAAACAGTTACTGAAGCGTTAACCCAATAACCCGATATCGATACCCCAATAAGCTTTTTCGTTTTGGGCTATCGGTTATACCCGATATATGCCCAACCCTTTCGACGGACCGTTAGCAGTTTGTTTGGGACCATGTGACACTGATTATGTTCTACGAGAAGTCCACGAAGGTACTTGTGGGAACCACTCCGGTGCCGAATAGCTGATTCACAAAATCATCATAGCAGGATACTATTGGGATAATATGGAAAAAACACTAAGGAGTTTGTTTGAAAATGTGATAAATGCCAAAGGTATGCACCGATGATCCACCAGCTCGAAGAACAACTTCATTCGATCTTATCCCCACGACCATTCATGAAATGAGGGATGGATATCGTCGGCCCTCTGCCATTGGCCCCAGTTAAAGATAAGTTCATTTTATTTATGACTGACTATTTCTCTAAATGGGTTGAAGCACATGCTTTCGAGAAAGTCAGAGAGAAAAGAAGTTATAGACTTCATCTGGGATCACATCGTATGTCGATTTGGGATTCCCGCCGAGATAGTGTGTGACAATGGAAAATAATTTATCGGCAACAAAGTAATGAAGTTCCTCAAAGATCATAAAATAAAAAGGATATTATCGACGTCGTATCATCCTAGTAGGAATGGACAGGCCGAATCGACGAACAAGACCATCATTCAAAACCTGAAGAAAAGGTTGAACGACGCTAAGGGTAAATCGAGAAAAATTATGCCCGAAGTCTTTTGGGCATATCGGACAATGACAAAATCTAGTACCGGGGAAACACCGTTCTCCTTAGTATATGGCGCCAAAGCTCTGATCCTGGTCGAAGTCGGGGAACCAAGCGTCAGGTTTCGATACACAACGGAAGAATCAAATCACAAGGCTATGAACACAAGCCTCGAATTGCTAGACGAAAAAAGGGAAGTCGCCCTCATTCGAATGGCTGCCCAAAAATAGCGAATCGAAAGATACTATAATCGAAAAGCCAATCTTCGACACTTCAATATAGGGAACTTAGTTCTGAGAAAAGTCACCCTCAATACTCGAGATCCAAACTAGGGGAAACTCGACCCAAATTGGGAAGGACCATATTAGGTCCCCAGTATCATCGGAAAGGGATCTTATAAGCTTGGCACGATGAACGGTGAACAACTGCCGAATAATTGGAACATATCACTTCTCAGACAATATTATTGCTGTATGACTCTCTCCCTTTTTCATTTATATTCGATACTAACTTATTGCAGATGTTCGATAAAAACCATCGAGACCTCAGATTTTAAAGCACGTGTTGAACTCTTTTTCTCTTAGATCGATTTTTGTCCCAAATGGGCTTTTTCGACGAAATTTAACGAGGAAATAATTATATGTGATACCTGGTCGAAGTCGGGGAACCAAGCGTCAGGTTTTGATACACAACGGAAGAATTAAATCACGAGGCTATGATCACAAGCCTCGAATTGCTAGACGAAAAAAGGGAAGTCGCCCTCATTCGAATGGCTGCCCAAAAATAGCGAACCGAAAGATACTATAATCGAAGAGACAACCTTCGACACTTCAATATAAGGGACTTAGTTCTGAGAAAAGTCACCCTCAATACTCGATATCCAAACTAGGGGAAACTCGGCCCCAATTGGGAAGGACCGTATCAGGTCCCCGGTATCATCGGAAGGGTATCTTATAAGCTTGGCACGATGAACGGTGAACAACTGCCGAATAATTGGAACATATCACTTCTCAAACGATAATATTGCTAAGGTATGACTCTCTCCCTTTTTCATTTATATTCAATACTAACTTATCGCAGGTGTTCGATAAAAAACATCGAGATCTCAGATTTTAAAGCATGTGTTGCACTCTTTTTCCCTTAGATCGGTTTTTGTCCCAAATGGGCTTTTTCGACGAAGTTTAACGAGGAAATAATTATATGTGCTACCCGGGGAATATTCAACAGTATCCGAGGCTTCTTTAAAATCAACCTCGAACACTAGGGGGAATCACCCTCGGATGTTATGTTTTTAAGGAATATGCTTTCTGTCAACAGGGTTTCGATAGGAAAATTTTGTAATGGACCAAACGCTTGAATGAACCGTGTCCATATAGATTAGTCGAGCCCCAGTGAAAAACATGTATGCATGTATAAATTATTCAAAGAAGCATTCTTTCCTTATCATATATCTTGTGCCTCAAAGAAAATTTTCTACTATATGAGCTCCATGCTTATGATTTTTGTGAAAGATGGCTCAAGGGCCAAAGTATTATTACACCTCGAACGGTAAATGGCTCAAGGGCCAAATACAAATACACCTCGAACACTCGGGGACTGCCGTCGACAATCAACATGTTCGAGTTATCTAAACTCGAATTTTATAAGATCTCAAAGAGGCACCCCTCGATTTATAGGCCAAGACCATCATTCTCGAGGACTAACGCTTCGAACAAGTTCGAAATGTTATTGGAAAATAAGCCCAAGAGGCATACCCAAAGGCTACAACCAAACTAACGCGACTCGGAGACGTCCAAATCCCGCAATGAAAACATACCTTGTAATTCTTTGAAAATCAATTAAAAAAGGCTACCCTCGGCAAAATAATTAAAAGGGCTTCGATAAAATCAGCCATCGAAAAACCTTAAGAGGTATCAAATTATCCTATCACAAACACGCTAAGGCACAAAAAGCGAAGGGATTTCGATCAACATTGAACCCTAAAAAAACCCATAGTTTAAGTTTGTCCTCGTTATACTTTTCGTTCACATCCACCCCTACCATTAACAAACTTTCTAAAATTTCCCTTAACCCTAACGTCCCTCCACCGTGGCAGCTGACCCCTTCAATGTTTTCCTTGTTGGCTGCCATGTGATCTGCCAAGTCACTCGACCCCCTCCCCTCCTCCCACTTCACGTTACTCATCTCTAATATCATGTACCCATTACTTCTTGAGAGAGACTTCAGCAAATAGCCCCACATATCCCCATCGTCTCACCATCTCCCTCTCAAAATCGACTATTGTCGCCGGAGTTGGCCATTAGTCGGGTGGCAGTCACATTTCCTCTCCCTCACTTCTCTACCGTTCTTCTTCTCGAAGTAATAGTTGCAAAATAGGCTGGAATCTGAAGATCCAAGACTTTGTGCTTATGTTTTGGTCATTATTTCTCTGGGCTCGCCATGTCACTATTGTTTCGACGATTCACCGCCGTCTGTGCAACGTGTCGGCAAAAATGATTGGAAAGTGTGTTTCGACGATTCGCTGTCGCGATGAACTTTGTTATGATAGAACTTTGTTGGACTTCCTTAGAAGTGTGCTTTGTTACGAGTTTACTGTCGATTTATGTAGATTAAGAAGAAAATGGCTGACAATGGAAAGGGAGAGAAATTGAGGGGTTCAGATAAGTGGAGGTGATAAAGGAAGAGAGAAAAATGGGTAACTTGTTTTTTGGCGACAACAGACAAACACTTACCCAACAGTCCCATTGTTACATTTTAATTTCCAGTAACAACAATTGGCAAGGTAACAAACAAATATCACAATGTAGTAAAATATTTTCAAGTTAGGCGTCATCGAAAAGGGATGAGAAACCTTCAGCAAACCAACTGACCAACTTAACTTATTTTAGGTGTTAGTAGAAACAGTGAGAGAAGGTAGAGAAAAAATAGAACAACAATAAGTGACCACCCGTAGTCGTTGGCAAGGCTCCATTTTCGACTAGCAATAACAGTTAGTAAAAACAATCCGTCGGTGATGAACTCTGATACATTTGAGATAATGAAATACACAAGAGCTAAACCACTATTGACGAAGCTTTGGAGCTTGAATTTTCGAAACCCATATCTGAAAACAAAATTGAAATTATGGGTAAACATTATTTGTTGTTGCTGATTTGAGTTTATAAATTAATCATACCACCAAGTTGTTGAAGAAACTTAGAAATACCATTATTATGGTTCTAAGAAAATTTGAAGAAGACGAAATGGGCTCCTTAGTTGCTTGATCTTTTGCTTAAATTGGTCACTCACAACACTATTAAAGTCAATGGCAATGAGAAGAATGTAACATGCATGTGTGATGATAGGTTAATTTTAATATGGGATATGCTGATATAGCAGCTGATGTGGACAAATTAATAGAGAGATTGAGTGCCACGGTGGAGAGAGATTGGGTGCCACGGTGAAGGGCCGTTAGGATCAAGGGCAATTCTAGAAAGTTTATTAAGCATATGGAGTAGATTTTAAAGAAAAATATACGGGGGACAAACTTAAACTATATACAAATATACTACAATAGAGTATAGACGACGTTTTCCCTCTTGAAAAAGCACTCTCTCTCTCACACACACGAGCACACACAGAGCAGCATTGAGTCAGTCTACCGGCGACGAAAGAACAATGTGGAGGAGAGTGGTTTCGTCGCAGCAGCTCCAATATGTGCAAAGACTCCACAAATGGAGCGTTGTAACCCGTTCCCTTAACTCTTCTCCTTCTCCCTCTAGTGCGACGACGTTTCAGCAAACCACTACCCTTTTCTCCCACTCCGGTAATACTCCTTATCCCTCTTTATCTTTACATTTATATTACTTTGAATTGAAACTGAATTGACCCTTGAATTGAGCACAGAGTTTCTATCAAAGAACAAGAGAGTTGAAGACTTAATGCCAATTGCCACTGGGCATGAGCGTGAAGAACTTGAGGCTGAGCTTCAGGTATATATATCCACGTATGTTTAGACCAGGACTAATCAGCCTGTTTGGTTTGGATTTTATCTGGTTCAACCTGTATTCTTGATTAATCAGATTTTAGGGCTTATTTGGGTTGCATTCTGAGAAAATTTTGATTAGGTAACTGATTATTATAATGTTTTGATTAAGATTTTTTCAGCTTTATAAGCGGATAAGTCATTTTTTATTGAACGTTAGTTTTATGTACAGTAAATGAAGATGGTTTTGTTGATGGTAGTGGTGGTTTAATCGAAAATACTGGTTAAGCTAGCTAAAAGAATCCAAACCTCAAATTTATAATTATGAAACGACGTTCTGACTAATTAGGTTTTGAATTTAGGGGAGAGATATTTCAGAGATGGATTATCCAGTTGGACCATTTGGTACCAAGGTTAGTATTTGTTCAACCTTTGTTTTACATCTTGAAGTAATTCTTATTTTGGATATTAATATTTGTGGTGTTCTGAGAGGTTAAGATTAAGAACACAAGATATGAAGGTTTCTTGTAGTTGATTAATATATGCACAACTGTTGAACTGTAGGTTACATGTGCAAGATTATTTAGTGTGTGTGTTATGACAGGTAAGGTTGATCTGCGGACCAATTAGGTGTTGGTTAGACTGACTGCGTAACCCAATCAGTTGTGACCTCTTGAGTTCAATTGAACACTTTGAAATGGGACTGCATAAACCTAGAGGATAAACTCATGTGGTTGAGTGATTGTGGCTACCTTAAATTGGAGAATACTAAGCTTGGCTGCCTTTAAAGGAAAATTGATTTAAGATACTTGACTCTGTCAAACGGGTTTATATTTTATTCATCTATAAAAGTCCACAACTCTTTAATATTGGTGACTTGGATTAGCTGAATACATATTTCCCTTGCCCCGAGTTAACTCATACTTAATTCTATTTTTTGGACTTAAACAAAAGCAGTATATATTTCCGAGGCAAATTCTGTGGTGAAATTCTTCCAGCGAAAAGTGAAGTATGCAGAAGCTCATTCTTTAACTTCACTGACTTTTCGTTTCCCCTTTAATGGGCCTTAGGGGGTGCAAATCCGAATAAGTCGAGGCACCAATAGGGGTACTGGGTGGAAAACCAGGAAAAAATAATCAGAAGATAATGACCAACATGTATGTTGGACATTTTGATTATGATCATCATATATGGATCTGTCGCACTGTGATCTCTTTCTTGCTTGAGATACTGTATTTTTTGGGATGTCAATCTAACGTATCTTCTCCACAGCACATGTGATTCCAAAAATTGATTATGCTTCTGCCACAAACCAAGCCCATGGAAGGTATTGTCCGCTTTTGTCCTAGGCCTGTACAGATTTGTCTTTTGGGCTATGCCGCATCGACAAGGGTGGATCTATGGGTATAGGGACGGATCACGTAAACCCATGCTCCTCTCCCTAGGCTATGTGCATCATTGGTTATTTTTGGTAAATGTACTTGTATTTTAATGTGTGCCCCCATGCTCAAGAGAGCACTTTGGTGTACTGGCTAATGTGTGCCCTATGACACCTAGGTTGAGGAATCGAAACTCATGCCCCTTTTTCGAATTAAAATCTTTTTACTTTCTGTTTCTTTCTTTCTTCTATTTCTTTATTTTTTCCATTTGTTCTTTTCTCGTTTAATACTCTTTGACCTATTTTTACTAGGTTCTAATTTCTATTTCTATTTCTTTTTCTTCTTATGTTTTCCCCCTTTTTTGTTCTAT
Source organism: Nicotiana undulata (assembly GCA_005239495.1). Taxonomy (NCBI): domain Eukaryota; kingdom Viridiplantae; phylum Streptophyta; class Magnoliopsida; order Solanales; family Solanaceae; genus Nicotiana; species Nicotiana undulata. Next base: position 34,578 of record MDKH01101001.1, on the reverse strand, counting down.
TCTTTTGTGTTTACTCTTTGAGATTTTTTAATTTAATTTCAATTTTCCTGCTTTTATTTGGGTTCTTTTGTTTGTCTTTTGTTTCTTTTCTTTTTATGGTTTATTCATGAAGTTTCAAAACTAAAAACAAATCGAGATTCTAATTTAGTGTTGAATCTCTATAGTTTCAAGTTTCCTCTTTTCTTCATTTACCATTCTGCATTTGAGTTGTATAATTTTGCTACATAAAACTAATATATTTGTACCTATAAATAATGATGTCACTATTGATCATTTTCAATGTAGGAAAACTATTCAAGGACTGTTGAAAATAATTATATTTTTTTTGTGATAATGATATAAACTATAGCTTACTTGTTCAAGTTCTACCATTTGAGCTTGTGTCATGCATTATAAAGGTCTTTACCTTCCTCTCCCATTCCGATGTGGGATTCGCCTAAGGTGACATGTGCACTCTTTCTTCAAAAGCTTGCCAACCTAGTTTAAAATTCCGAGATTTAGAACTACAGCTCTTAAACGAGAAAATAAAGAAATTAAGGTGCAACTAGATAGCTTTAAAGTGCAGCTAGATAGCTTGACGGGATCAATGTGGCATATGACCGAATTGGTTGAAGGTCTGGTACTTCAAAACCAGCTACCAAATCCGCCACAACGCGCTCCACCACCAAATAATATACCCGTGCTACCGCCACATATACCACTTCGATATCCACCGATTCAACCACATAGAGCAAGATATATTGAGCAAGTTGAAGAGGTTGAAGTTGACAAAACATAAGAGTACCAAGGTACCATGCCCAATATGATAGTTAATCAAGGGAATGAATAGGACGAAATTGATGAAGACCAATATCAAAGAAGCGAGGACCAAGCATTAGATCCGCAAATTGAGGAGTTACCTCCGAAGTTTTATGATGATCCATTAGAGAACCCAACTATGTGTGTCACTGACTTTTCGCTTTTCAGATTTGCTCAACACAATATTGACTTGATTGTTGACTCTATTATTCCAAACAAGGCAACATATTGCGTTAATTCTAAAGTCCATAAAAATATGCTAGAACGAGAGGAAAAATTATTTACAAAGAAATGGATGATAAAGAGTTTAAGGTATATCGGAGAAACAAGATATCTTCACCTCATAAATGTATATGGCCATCATCAATGTGACCGTTGATTTACAAGCATAGAAATTGATGCAGTCTCAAGAAAAGTGTTGATCTATATGCTTAATTCAAAGCTTGACATAGAGTTAGTTAAGTTTCATGAAGTTTTGACACCAACAACTTCATATTGTAAGCTGAAGTTTGCGAGTCTACATAGGAATTACATGGAAAAGGTTTGGTAGAAAGTTAAAACTTAGAAAGTGAAATTTAGTTCTACCACATGCTAAATTTGCTTACAACATGAAGAAGCTATATGATAAGCTAGCGAAGTGTAACTTGAAACCTGGTGAGTGTTGGGTCCTCATTCTTTGTTATAGCAAATTTTGCACCATTTATGGAAGCTGTTAGACTCGAGGACGAGTCTTTTTCAACCTGCAAGATCAAGAAGGCCAAGAATCCAAGTAATTCAAGAAGTCCAAGAATCCCAGAAATTCAAGAAGTCCAAGAATCCGTTCAAGATTAAAATTTCTTTTCCGTGAAGATTAGGATTTCTTATTTCTTGTTTCCTAGTAATTTAATTCTTGTTTTAGTAGGATTATATTTGTAGTTCTAGTCAAACTAAGATTGTTAGTTGGTAGTCCATTCCTACTAGGATTGCTTTTCCTATTTTAGTTAGGAAATATTTCCTTAGCCTATTCGTATTCTAGTTTAATTAGGATTAGTATTCCTTAATCTTATTAACTTCTCTCATTGTAAGGCCTATTTAAAGGGTTCAATATGCTGAAAATAAACATCGGTGATTAGTCTTTCTCAGCTCTTGCTTCAAAAATGTGATTTATCGTTTATTTCATTCTTCCTCCTTTATTCAACGCTTCTTGCAATTTTGCGGGATTAAAGAACGAGTGGGTAAGGTATTTTTCATCTTACATTCTTCTCTCGTGAGTACAGGGATAGGAAGAAGGATCTGCACATGGTATTTATTGACTTGGAGAAAGTGTATGACAAGGTCTCTAGGGAGGTGCTCCGGAGATGTCTAGAGGCAAAGGGTGTGTCGGTAGCTTACATTAGAGCGATCAAGGACATGTATGATGGAACTAAGACTAGGGTTAGGACTCTAGGAAGGACTTAGAGCATTTTCCGTTTGTTATGGGGTTACACCAAGGATCTGCGCTTAGCCCGTTCTTATTTGTCTTGGTGATGGATGCACTGACACACCATATTCAAGGGGAAGTACCATGATGTATGTTATTTGCTGATGACATAGTTCTGATTGATGAGACGCAAGGCAGCGCCAACGAGATGTTGGAGGTTTGGAGACAGGCCCTCGAGTCTAAAGGTTCCAAGTTGAGCAGGACTAAGACAGAGTACCTGGAGTGCAAGTTCAACACTGAGTCGAGGGAAGTAGGCATGGACGTGAGGCTTGGATCACAGGTCATCCCCAAGAGAGGTAGTTTCAAGTACCTTGGGTCGGTTATACAGGGGGACGGGGAGATCGACGAGGACGTTACTCACCGTATAAGGGTGGGGTGGATGAAGTGGATGCTAGTATCTGGAGTCTTGTGTAGGGCTGTGCACAGATCGGATCGGATCAGATTTAGCACATTTCAGATTTCGGATTCTAGAAAATGCAATCCGAATCCGATCCGAATTAGATTGGATTTTAAAGTTTGGATCAGATTGGATTTCGGATCGTATTATTATGCCTCAAAAGTGCGAACTAATATGTATATTTTCTTTGTAAAAGAGGCAATGCATTAAGAAAAATTCATGTTAATGCAATTATGAGAGTACTATGGTGCCAATATAGCTAAATCTAGCAATTGGAAAGGTAATAACTTGGAGGAAGATGTAAAAAAAGTACTGACTATCCGAAATTAAAGTGTAGTATTCATACATTGCCTAATAATTTCGGATCGGATCAGATTAAAATATACCAATCCTAATTCGATCCGAAATCCGATCCAATCTGAAATCCAAAATTGAATGGATCGTTTCGGATTTCGGATATCCGATCCGAATGAACAACCTTAGTCTTGTGGACAAGAAAGTGTCACCGACATTGCAAGATAAGTTTTATAGAGCGGTGGTTAGACCGACCATGTTGATGGGGAAGAGTGTTGGCCGGTTAAGAACTCTCATATCTAGAAGAGAAGGTAGCAGAGATGAGGATGTTGAGGTGGATGTGCGGGCACTCGAGGATTGATAAGATTATGAATGAAGATATTCAGAAGAAGGTGGGCGTGGCCCCTTTGGATGACAAGATGCGGGAAGCGAGGCTTAGATGGTTCAGTCACGTGCGGAGGAGAAACCTTGATGCTTCGGTGAGGAGGTGTGAGCGTTTGGCTTTGGTGGGTACGAGAAGTCGCAGAGGGCGGCCTAAGAAGTATTGGGGAAAGATAATCAGGCAGGACATGGCACTGCAACAGATTTCCGAGGACATGACCCTTGATAAGAAGGTCTGGAGGTTGAGCATTAGGGTTGTAGGCTAGGCGGTAATCGACCATTTTCTACTTCGTACTGGGGGTGAGGCTAGTTTGATAAGGTTGATCTTAGACGGTTGTGGTTAATGTTGAGTCCTCACTATCCTTTCTGTTTTTCATAGCCCCGAGCCTTAATTACTGGTTATAGTTATTGCATGTCATCTATTTTATGCTTTTTATCATGTTGTTACTATCTCTATGGTTTCTGTTGACGATATTGATCAATTGTCTCTTCTTGTTTTATTTTCGTCTTCCTGAGCCGATGGTTTATCGGAAACAGCCTTTCTGCCCCATCGGGGTAGGGATAAGTTCTGTGTACACACTACCCTCCCCAGACCCCACTTTGTGGGATTTTACTGGGTCGTCGTCGTCGTTGTTGTTAATTCTTCTCTCGTGAGTTGGAAGAACGCTTTCGCTACTTTTGTGATAAACTTTAGCGGGGTGCTTAAGTTTTTCTCTCTTCTTTGTGCCTCAGAGGTGCAAAACCTTGAAAGTACATCCCTCATCAGCCTGTCCTTCGTCATGGGCTTTACATTTACCCCCTTCCCCCCCGGAACTCAGCGACCTCGCTGAGGTTTGCCCCACCATCGTACTAAGGGAGATTCGACTCTGATACTATATTTGTCACGACCCAAGCCCATGGAACATATTGTTTGCTTTGGGCCTAGACCTGCACAGATGTCTTTCGGGCTACGCCACATCGAAACCCAAAAGCGCGCGTACTATGTGAACTTGTGCCATGCCTTATAAAGCTCTTCACTTCCCGCTCCCGTTCCGATGTGGGATTCACCTAAGGTGACATGTGCACCCCTTCTTCTTCAAAAGCTTGCCAGCCTAGAAGCCTACCGGTCCTGCTTGACCCGCCTTCATCAGCCTGCCCTCCGTCATGAGCATCACAACTTCCCTCAATGTGAAGATTATGTTGCCGATGAAGTCTTTCCATCCTTTTATAATATTTCTCCAAATTCCACACCCAAAAGGAGGTGCGATGTTTTTAGTCTTCCACCCCCTTTCAAAATTTCACACATTTTTGCTATCAGCTTCCTCGATAGAGCGTGCTCCTCAATCCCGAATCTCCATAACCATTTATCTTATACGACCTTGTTGAAAAACTTAGAGATCATTCATCCCAAGACACCCCTCCCCCAAATTTTGTTGGAGATGTAACGTCCTCCTAGTTGACTAAGAGAAACTTCCTAGCCCCATTTGTGGAGTCTTATAGGAAGTTCCTTTGGAGCCTTCCAATTTACCCGTGACATTCCTTGGTGCGGCAATGACATAAAATACATAGGGATGCTCGACGGAGTTTACTTCCTTCCCTCCTTTGATATATACCTCTTTGATATGATGCTAGCGTCTTTTAAACTCTCTTAATCACTAGGCTCCATGTTGCTTGGTCTTTATTGGGAGCATGCAAAGGTAAGCCAAGATAAGTGGTTGGAACTTGGAAGAGCTCCAACCCTATAATCGAGCACGTGTGCTAATCGCGCAGTATTATTCACTTCACCTATTGGAATAATCTCACACTTCTTGAGGTTGATCTAGGGCATGCACATCCTCGTACCACATAAGAACCCTTCAAGAAAATTTAACTGGTAAATTTCTGCTTCACACAAAACAGAAGTGTCATCTGCGAACATGAGATGTGAAACCCTTGTTCCCTGATTGTTGCAGAGTAGCCCCTCAAGTGACCAGTTACCATAATTCTATCCATCATTGTAAGTTTTTCCAATACCAAGATGAATAGCATGAGAGGCAACAAGTTCCTCTGTCTCAAGCTCCTCGAGCTGCTAATGAAACCCCATGGGCTCCCATTCACTAGGATCGAGAGTGACGGTTGATATGCAGAACCTGATTCACTTTCTCCTCCTAATTCTGAATCTCATCTTCAACATTATATAGTCTAAGAACTCTCGATTCACATGATCATATGCCTTCTTAAGATCCCGTTTACACAAGATCTCCGACTCTCTCTACTTCCTTCCGGAGCCAACCACTTCGTTTGCCACCAAAGCCGTGTCTAGCATTTGTACGAACCCATTCTGAGATGTAACACTATCTCGTCCAACACTTTCTTCAACAACAACAACAACATACCCAGTATTATCCCAACCCGTGGGGTTTGAGTAGGGTAGTGTGTAAGGACAGAGAGGCTGTTTCCAATAGACCCTCGGCTACTTTCTTCAATCTACTAAAAAACTTCTTAGATATTATCTTGTAGATGCTTCGCGCTAGACTTATAAGCCTGTAGTCCTTAATATTCATTGCTCCTTCTTTTGCCGATATGATGGCTATGAATAATGCATTGAGACTTCTTTCGAATTCTTCTGTCTCCTTTTCGTATGAGACATTGGAACCAGCTATAATTTTTCTATTTTCTGTGAACTTTAATCAGTTCAAAGCGGACCTAGTTTAGTGATGCAAAAGACATCCCGCCTATGATAGTCAAGTTCACCTCCAACTGCTAATGCAAAAAAAGAAAAAGAAAAAGAAAAAAGGAGCTCTGTAATGACTGATGGTGATTACTTTCGATTACTGCCTCTGTTCTATCACTATCATGTTTTGAGGACAACCAAAACTCAAGGTAGACATTAGTCTCTCAATTTCTTATTACACAAAACTAACAATTTTCTGCTAACTCTTAAAAAATTTCTGCTAACTCTTTCATATCACTTCCTTGAACAATACAACTCCACAAGAGTATATCTGGAATCTGGTATAATATTAGATATCTACTTTAACTACCTTTTGTGGAAGTCACTTTATGTAGCATAATTTTAGTACTTTACTCAGTAACAGCATGCTTTTAAGTATATTTCAAACACACGAGAATACTAACCGAACTATACGCCTTTTCCATAGGAAGCACCTGCAGTTGTTAAGTCTGTCTATGACAAAAGAATAGTTGGATGCCCTGGTGCTGAAGGAGGTTGGTTAGCTCTTCGTTTTTGCAAACTGTTTTTTTTATTTGGCTATGAACAAGGGGGGCTTTAGCTTTCTTGTTCTCCTCCCATGCTTTTCTTCTGCATACATTAACATAAATGTACTGAAGAAACCTCATTTTGCTGAATCTATTTTGGCCTTTTCTTTTTCAACTGAAGATGAACATGATGTGGTCTGGTTTTGGTTGGAGAAAGGCAAGCCTCACGAGTGCCCTGTCTGTTCTCAATACTTCAAGGTAGGTCAGAGGTCACACTACTACAATCTGCAGATGCATGAATCCTTCTGAAGTGTTCAAGAAACATTTTACTGATATTGGAGTTTTCTAAATTACACCTATACAAACTAACTACTTGATTTGATATTTACAGCTAGGTGTTGTTGGGCCTGGAGGGCCTCCTGATGGGCATGGAGATGATCACTAAGTTGAGTTATAGGTTTTGGCATTAGAAATAAACCCATTTGAGGATGAGGAGAATATTGACGGCTGGAAAACACTGTTTCATACTTAATGAAGAGGTCAAACTTGAAACTTTAGCTAGTGAACCTCAGTAAATTTACATTGATTTTTTGCTTCCATGGACTAGTCATACCAGAGGCTGGATTTTCTTTTAACCTGTCCAAATTATTCTTAAATAATGATTGGCTATTTTTTGTGCCAACTTCAAATGTTTTCCTAGTTCAACTACTGCTGTACCTTCTTTACTTACATTTGATTATATATTTGATTCATGGTTGTGATAATCATTTCTATTCATCATTGTAATGTTGTTGCTTTAATTCCCAACTGAGCAACATATTAGTGAAACAGGTTAAATCGCAACCTATGAGGCAGCATTCAGCTTCATGTTCCTTGCACTTTGTATGTTGTTTGAATACCCGTATTGTTAAATGAACAGCTATTGGTGTCTTGTCTCGTAGCAACTGATTTAAAGAGCATAATTTTTTTTAAGAAGGTGCTATTGATCCTTTTAAGAATATTTCACTAGATCCGACTCATTTTTGCTTTATAGAACCTTAATATATGATGAGGAATATAAATTGTTTTATCTCCTTGCCATGGTATCGATATTAAGTAGTAGCACAAACTCTATAGGTCCAAGAGAAATTTACTGCTCACTCAATGCGTCAACAATCTTAGAATTTGATGAGGTTGGTGTATTTTGGTGATTCATTAGTTGACAAACTTGGTTGTGAAGTGTTTGGTTGGCTTATTGTCCTTGGATTGGTGTAAATACTTGGTTGTGAGGTGTCAGTTGGCTTATTGTCCTTGGATTGGTGTGAATTGTGATACTAAGACTGCATACTCTGTTGCTGACTATATCTTCTGATTAAATTACAATATAGGCAAAGAACTATGTTATTATCGAAGTCCCATGTATTAGAATTGCCGACGATGCGAAATATCCCTTTCTTTAGCAGAGACTCATTATATTGGCTGCTTATGCAAACGAATTTGTTAAATATCCTGTAGGTTGAGAATCCAATGATAGGAGGCCATCGTCGGTATTGTCATTATATTGTTAAGTTGATGTTCTCATGCCCCTTAGGTGCTCAAAATAGAGTAGTGCATTCATGACAGAAGATTAATCCTCTGAATAAATGGCAAGTATGAGGGCAAGGGAGGCAATTGTTGAATGCCTTGGTGAATTACAGTCTGAAACCCATGAAAATCAGCAGAAAGCTCTGCTAACCTTAGCTTCAATCACAAAGGTGAGCCCTCAAAATAGGAACTTGTTAGCACAAGCAGATGGTTCTATTTCTACCTTGCTCAGCCTATCCATGTCTCCTTCCTCTTCAACTATTCAACTTCTCGCGCTTTCCATTCTCTTCAACCTCTCACTCAATCCTAATCTCAAGCCGTCACTAGCAGACATGGATAAGATCCTGTTTCTCAACTCTGTGATCCTATCCTCAACTTCAGCTGAATCAAGTAGGATAGCAGCATCACTTCTCTGCAGTTTGGCAATGCTAGATAAGAACAAGGCAAAGTTTGGAGTGGCCGGAACCGTTGAGGCTCTCATAAAGGCAATCTCGAGACCAAGAGGCCCTGCTTCCCATCACTTTCTAAGCACATTGGCTGAACTGGTGCAGTTTCATGGGAATTGCACGGTGGCTGTCCGAGCGGGGGCAGTTCCGGTTCTGATCAAATTAGTAGAAAGTTCTGATTGTGAGGATCTTGCTGGAACATCATTGGCGATCCTATGCTTGCTTGCAAGATTTGAAGAGGGACTAACTGCTTTGAAAGAGACAGACCAAATTGCGCTATCAATGTTGGAAATTTTGAAGGGAAGGTGCATGTTGAGTAAAGAAGGAGCTGCTGATATTCTACTCCGTTTATTTGATGAAAGTGAGAGATGCATAAGAGATGCTCTGAGGTTGCCTGAGTTTTCATCTGTGATAGCTGATCTTTCTGTTAGAGGGTCAGTGAGAGCTCGAGAGAAGGCTAGTTTACTCATGAAGAAACTAATGGAAGCTAACGTGGATATTGTTTATGGCGATATTGGCGACAAAACCGCGGCATATTTGCAATGGTAAGAGTAGCTGCAAGGCAGAGGCAGATATGATGGATCCAATATTTATATTCTCGGCACTGAATTTGTTCGCTTTGGAAGTAGGTAAACTTTATTTGTTTGAAAATTTATCCTCAAGTGCATAACTTTTTTGAATATGAGATTTGAGTTAACTTTTAAGAGGTTAATCATTCACATTTAACTTAAAACCCAAGATGATCCTTAAATAGTACCTTGTTGGCATTTTTGCAAACAAAGCCTGATGAGCAATTGAAATACCTTGCTAGAGAAGTTGAGCTTTGAAGTCTTCTTTGTAACTCAAAGAATTGTAAAGAATCTGCATGACAAAATGCATAAGAACATATGAAGTAAACTTATACAACATCCGACATGCAGGGGCTGATGCAATATAGTCCAAACGGGTTCAATTGAACCAAATATTTTTATGACAGAACATAATTTTTTTATGTGAAAATCACTCAACAACTACTAAGTTCTGAACCCATAAGTTCAAAACTGCACATGACTTAAAATATTTATGTTTATCTCGAAATACGAGTAACAATTAAACTTGTAATGTGGTTATAAGGATATGCGATCTAATTCAATGTTAATTGATAAACGGCTAAATAAATAAATGAATTAAATGACTTAAATGGACCAAACCCAGGTAATAGCGAGTAATCGACCTCGATCTGGGTTAGACTCGGGAACAATTGCCAAGAACACTAAGAACAACAACAATAATATGAACGATATGAATGTAAAGAGTTAAAAGCGAATAGAAGAATGTTTGCATTTCTCAGCAGTGTAATCAAGAACTTGTGTATGATGATAATTGCGATAATGATTCTTTTTTTACAAATGAATAGGGTTCCTCTTTATATAGTAGAGGAATCCTAAATAAGGTATGCCTCTAATTTCAGAAGTAGACTACATGAGTGATATCATTAACCGTTAATAGCTCTACTGATTTCGAGATTCTCGCCGGGATTGATGGTCGATTGCGGATATCTCGTGATTTTGTTACTGTGCTGTCGATCTAGCCCGGTCTCGATTCCTTAGTCTTCATATTCTTTGAGCCCGAACTTGCTTCGATGCCAGCTTAAAATCGAGACGTACCCTCGAACCTACAGAATCGGGTATCCTCGATTTTTACCGTACATAGATAGTCCCCACGTTTCTTAGAATGAAAAGATAAGAAACAATTTGAGCCCCGATTTTTCTATACCTCGACCATGATGTCATCCTTATGACGTAAGCGATGGATGTGACCGAAACGTCCTGTCGATTCGGTCCCCTTGAAACCATCTATGCATGTCAGACGTTTGTCGGCCACTAGTAGCACCGAACCGTCGTTTTAAACCTATAAATACCAGCTCCTTAATAGATTCAAATTTTACTTTGCTTTGATCACAAACCCTTGAGTTCACAATCCTTCTTGTTTCCCTCTGACCGCCGCTTATCAAACCATCATTGTTCCCACCGGAGCCGCCAGTTCTATATCTTCTTTTTTACTCTCAACTCGTATACAAATGACAAAAACCTCTAAAACAGTACCGCAAATGGAGAAAGCTCCATCTTCTTATTCCCGGCCGGCCAGCGATAAAACGCAGGTAGAACCGTCCGTCCACGAATACGTACGTGGCTCCTGCGTCCTTAGAACCGATTTTAAGGTTGATAACCCCTCATCGGTGCCGGGCCGATGTGAACACATGTCGGCATACATGTGTTCAATTACCAAGGGCCATCTCGAGGCCATGAGAAAGGACTATAGATAGGCCCTAGAGGTGGTCGTGCGAATTCCTTCGCCTGAAGAGAGCATCACCACACATGTGAAGGGGTTCTTGAGTGTGTACACTTATCCCTTCACATTGGCCCCGTCGACCCCGTGATCTTCGACTTCTGCAAGAGGTACGGGGTCACCCTCGGTCAACTTCACCCCTTGCTTTGGCGCATAGTGATCATGCTGAGCTTCTACTCCAACGAGTCCGGGGGGTTGGAGTTCACATTGGACCACCTCATGCGGTTATACAGACCTCGACTCTATCGAGGGTGACTTAACTGCCAAGCGAACAAAGCCTATTCCTGAATATCGACGATGATAAAGATCGAGGCTGGATGAGCCGATTCATACGGGTAAGGACGTGTGACATAATACCATAAGAAAAGATGTCGTTTCCCGAGGAGTGGAGAGCCAAATGCGAGTACCCTTTGTTCTTTTGGTTTCGTGTCTTTGTTAATTTTACCTAACATATTTCTTCGACTATGTAACCGACCCTTGGATGCCCGAGGCGGTGAGTGTGGAGGAATTTGGCTAAAGGCAAGTAGGAGGCCAAAAACCACGTAAGGTCCTTTCTCACGTATTCTAAAATAACTATCCCCCTTTCTCCATTATTAATATTCATTTTATGTAGGTTTGACCAAAGATGCCATCATGAGGCCTTCAAGCAAAGGCGGCGAAGCCGAGTCCCTGGCTCCGGGGCCAGAAAAGGAAAATAAAAGGAAGAACACCCCTCAATCCGAGGTCTCCAAACCCAAGCCTCGAAGGGTTAGGAGAAAAACAGTCGGACTCTCGGCGGGTGCAGTCCAAATGCCGAGGGACTAGGATGAGGAGGAGGAGGAGGAAGGCTCCTCGACATTGATAGCTCGCCCCAGAAAGTCTATCGAGGTTGCTTCACATCCGGAGCTGCCGCCTACTACAACCGAGCCTCATATTGAGGAGGTTTTGAAGAAACGTTCGGGGGTGAACCCCAAATCTCCTGAGGTCGATACGATGTCTCAATAATCAACTTCCACACCGGGTGGGTCCGGTTCCGAGACCAGGAGGATCGGACAGAGCACTCCGAGTGATTCACTCGAGGCCATGACAATCAGTAAAATACCTTCAATGCCGGTCTTCTTCGAAGAGGCAATACGGGATGCCCAAAGGCTGAATACCCCCGAGATTGGCGGAGGCTCCAATGTTGGCGATCCTTTTCGGGACTGATTCGTGGGGGTCAATGATATTACTGACCCTACGATCCTCATGTCGGAAGCTCAACGTCTTTTCTCCAGGGTAGTGCTCGTTGTTTTTTGGCCATTCTTCTTTATCTTTTTCTAAGGTTATTCTTTCTAACTTGTGTTCTTCTCCCTTGTATAGGCTTCTGCCAAATTCCGAGCCTACCTCAATCAATGTGAAGCCGGACTCCGAAGGGTCTCGTAAGAGAAGAACGCTTTGAAGATCCTTTGTGGCCAAAAGGACAAGGCCATTAAAGATCTCCAGACAGACTTGGCCAAGGCTCATGAGGAGGAGGCCGAGTTGGATAAGAAGGTAACCGCCTTGTTGATACAGTATGGGGTCGACTTAACTGTGGAAGCTAACCCGTAGAAATCCTAGCTGCAGTAGAAGGTGGAGAAGATCGGTCTTCTTCGAGCGGAGGTCGACCAGGTTAAGACCGATTATGATCGGTGGAAAGCCAGTATGGACCGCTTTGGTGTAGCAAAGGAAGCAGCTTTGGCCAAGTTGTCATCGGCGGAGGCCCAACTCCAAGATCTCAGATAAAAAGGTTCTGCTCAGGCGAAAAGGGTCGAAGAGCTCGAAGCCGGACTTGGCGAGGCCAAGGCTGAAATTGAAAGGACAAAGGCCACGACAGACAAATCCATAGCGCAATACCGGGATGATGCCTTAGCAGTTCAAACCCACCTGAGGGAGGCTTCCAATCGGGAGCAATGGTGTAGTGACTTGGCTAAGTGCCAATCCCGGAGGGAAACTCTCGAGGAGATTCATGCTCGAGGTGTTGACCTTTCCGAAGAGATTGCTCGGGCAAAAGAGCTCGAGGCTGAAGCTAGTTAGCTCGTCTCTTCCGACGATGATGATGACTAGTCCAGTAACGGAGAAGATGGCGGCGAGATTGCCGAGGAAGATGCCTCCGAAGAAGCTGCTCGGGAGGAGGCCGGTGTCGAGGGGGCTAGCCCCGATGATAACTAGGTTGTAGCTTTTTTCTTCTTTTTCTTTTGTAAGGCCCTGGCTGGCCCCTTTGTACATATATTTTTGGTATAATGAAAATATTCCTTTGATGTCTTCATGCCCTTGTATGTTTAATTGCCTTCGTTGAAAAGTTCTTATTGTTTTAGTTCAATTCGTGATCGAAATAAACCCTTAGGTTTTTCATTTTTCCGGGGGCAAGTCCCCGAGTTACGAAGGTAAGTCCCCGAGTCCGAAACTCATTTGAGAACTTGGCTCGTTTCGAACTGGCAGATGAGTTACCAAACAACCAAGCTCAAATAGTTTTGTGGGATAAGGTAGACCCTTAGGTTTTTATCAATGTTCGTTAAGCTTATCGTTTGGTTAAGCTCGTAATAACCGAACCCTTGGGTTCGAATTGATCGAGAGCGAAGTCCCGAACTCTAATTGTATCGGCCTTTCAGCTTATTAGATTGACCTTTAGGCTCTTTTACATTGGCCCTTAGGCTCTTTTAGGTCGGCTCTTTAAATCGGCCCTTAGGCTCTTTTAGGCCGGCCCTTAGGCTCTTTAAGTTGGGCCAATTCGGCCTCTAAAAACGGCTATGATTTTCCCCTCTTTTCGGCTGAAAGACTTGGTGAAAATTTATCTATGACTTAGCATGTGTGTTTTTGTACCCGTTGGGTTTTTCGAGGGTTCGAAGATCAGAACCCAATTTTTCTTAACTTGTTTGTGTTAAGATAATTTAATACCTCTTGAGGCTTTTTCGAAGGCTAATATGATCGAAGCCTTTGAATTATTTGAGGGCTGATTTTATCGAAATGCTCTTTTTTGTTTGCTTTGTCGAGGGTAGCCTTATTTAACCAGTTTTTCAAAGTATTTGAAGGCCATTAGTTTTATGGTGGAAGTTGGAGGTATCCGAGCCGCATTATTTTGGCTGTAGCCTTTTTATATGACCGTAGTCTTTAATATGGTTGTAGCCTTCGAGTATGTCTATTGGACTCGTTTCCCGATAACATTTCAAACTTTTTCGAAATGTTAGTCCCCGAGTGTGGTGGCCTTGGCCCGTATATCGGGAGATGCCTCTTTGAGGTCTTATAACTTTGAACTTAGATAGCTCGAGTAGGTAGTCCCCGAGTGTCCGAGGTATGCTTGCACTTGGCCCTTGGGCGATTTTTCACAAGTGTTAGTTTTGCACAATAGGTTATTAGTATGTGACTCATATAATAGAAATTCTACTTCAACCACAAGATGTTTGGGAAAAGAGAGTGCTTCTTTGTATTATACATGTGTACGTGTTTTGTTGCCGGGCCTCGGCTGATCTATATGGACACGGTTCATTCGACCGTTTGGCCCATTACAAAATTCTTCCTATCAAGACTCATTTACAAAACACCCGAGAGTGATGCCCCCCAGTATTCGAGGTTGATTGCAAAAAATCCTTGGATACTGTTGAATTATCCCCAGGCAGCATATAGTTGTTGCCTCATTAAAAACCTTGCCAGAAAAACCCATTAGGGATAAAAATCGATCTAAGGGAAAAAGAGTGCAATACGTACTTTAAAACCTGAGGTCTCGATTTCTTGGATCGGGTACCTGCAACAAGTTAGTTTCAAATATTTAAGTAAATGAAAAAGGAGAAATCAATACCTTAGCAATAATATCGCTTGAGAAGTGATATGTTCCAATTATTCGACAATGGCTCAACGTCCATTGTCCCAAGCTTGTATGATCCCTTCCCGACTATGTCGAGGATTTGATAGGGTCCTTCCCAATTAGGTCCGAGTTTCCCTTCATTAGGGTCTCGAGTATTGATGGTTATTTTCCTTAAGACCAAGTCCCCGACTTTGAAGTGCCGAAGATTGGTTCTTCTATTGTAATATCTCTCGATTTGTTGTTTTTGGGCGGCCATTCGAACGAGCGCCGCTTCTCGTCTTTCGTCTAAAAATTCGAGGATGGTATTCATTGCCTCGTGGCCTGATTCTTCCGTTGTATTTCAAAACCTGGCGCCGGGCTCTCCGACTTTGACAGGTATTAAGTCTTCGAAGCCATAAACCAAAGAAAACGGGGTTGCTTCGGTACTGTACTTTGATGTCGTCCGATATGCCCATATAACCTCGAGCAACTTTTCTCTCCACTTCCCTTTGGCTTCGTTTAGCCTTTTCTTCAAGTTTTGAATGATAGTTTTATTTGTTGATTCGGCCTGCCCGTTTCTACTAGGGTGATATGGCGTCGATAATGTCCTCTTCATTTTGTGATCTTCGAGGTATTTTTTTACCTTACCGCCGATGAATTGTTTTCCATTATCACACACTATCTCCGCAGGTGTCCCGAATCGACACGCAATGTGATCCCATATGAAGTCGATCACTTCTTTTTCCCTAACTTTTTTGAAGGTCTGTGCTTAAACCCATTTAGAGAAATAGCCAATCATAAATATATGAATCTAGCTTTACCCGGGGATGATGGAAGAGGACCGACGATGTCCATTCCCCATTTCATGAATGGCCACGGGGATAGGACTGAGTGAAGTTGTTCACCGGGCTGGTGAATCATTGGTGCGAACCTTTGACATTTGTCGCATTTTCGAAATGTTATCCCAATAGTTTCCTGCTCTGATGACCTTTCGAACTAGTGATTCGGCGCCCGAATCGTTTCCACAAGTGCCTTCGTGGATTTCTCATAAAACATAATCGGTATCTCCCGACCCCAAGCATACGGCTAATGGACTATCAAACGTCCTTCTGTATAACGTTCCGTCCTCGTCTAATGTGAACCGAGCTGCTTTAGTTCGTAAGGTCCTTAATTTTTTGGGATCCGACAATAACTTCTCGTTTTTCAAGTATTCGATATATTTGTTCCTCCAATCCCAGTTTAAGCTTGTAAAATTTATTTCAGCGTGCCCTTCCTCGATTACAGACCTCGAGAGCTGGACGATAGTCCCCGATCTAATTTCGTCTTCGTCGACCGACGATCTTAAGTTGGCAAGTGCATCGGCCTCAGTATTCTGCTCCTGAGGTACATGTTGCAGAGTCCATTCTTTGAAACGGTGCAAAGTGACCTGCAATTTGTCTAAATACCTTTGCTTCCTGTCTTCTCGAGCTTCGAAGGTGCCGTTTACTTGGTTAAATACCAGTAGGGAGTCACATTTAGCTTCGATGACTTCCGCTCCCAAGTTCTTAGCTAGCTCGAGACCTGCAATCATAACCTCATACTCGGCCTCGTTGTTAGTCAGTTTTGCAGTTTTAATTGATTGTTTAATGACATTGCCCGTAGGCGGTTTCAAAATAATACCAAGCCCGGACCCTTTCACGTTCGAGGCTCCGTACGTGAAGAGGGTCCATACCCTCTGATGAGGTACCCAATTTTAGCAGAAGTTCCCTTTCCACTTCGGGTACGAGAGTTGGCGAAAAGTCTGCCATAAATTCTGCTAATATTTGAGACACTATGGCCGTTCGGGGCGGATACTCAATATCATAGCTCGGGCTTATGCAATATATTTTGAAGGGGATATGTGGTAATGACACATATTGGGTGACACAGAAAATATGGCTTTAGTTTTCTAGATGCGCTTATTAGTGCAAGTGCTAATTTTTCTAGGTGCGGATATCTGGTTTCAGCATCTCCTAAAGTTTGATTTATGTAGTAAATTGGAAAGAGCGTACCTTATTCTTCTTGGACTAGTACTCCACTTACCTCTATCTCGGACACCACCAAGTATAGGTATAGCTTCTCTTCTACCTTTGGGGTGTGGAGAAAAGGTGGGCTCGATAGGTACCATTTCAACTCCTCCAACGCTTGCTGACATTCTGGAGTCCATGTAAAATAGTTTTTCTTTTTAACCAAGGAAAATAAACTGTGTATCCGATCCGATGACCTTGAAATGAACCGGCCTAGGGCAACTATCCGTCCAGTTAGCCTCTGAACGAATTTTATGTTGTCCATGATAGTGATGTCCTCGATGGCCTTAATCTTGTCGGGATTGATCTCGATCCCCCGATTTGACACCATGAAGCCGAGGAATTTACCCGACTCGACCCTGAAGGCACACTTTTCAGGGTTAAGCTTCATGTTGTATTTCCTCAAGATTTCGAATGTCTCCTGCAAATGAGTCAAATGGTCCTCTATGCGCAAGGACTTAACTCTTCCTTTATGAAGGCGTGCTTCACCTCGGACTGAGGCCTTCTCTTTTGCTTTATCGATCTGAACTTGGGATCCAGGCTCAACCGATGAGTTGTAATCTCGGGTGAGATTCCTGTCATATCTAAACGGGACCACGCAAAGCAATCCATGTTATCAATAAGATTGAATGAGTTTTTTCCTGAGTTTGGGGGTTAACCTTGTTCCCAGGTATACTTTGCTTTCAGGTCGATGAGTATCACCTGTTCCAGCTCTTTGACCATCGATTTAGTTGCATCTGATTCTTCGGGAACGATGGAAGTTCGAGGAGTGATAAATTCCTCTTCATCAATTTCGATTACCTGCTTATCCGATTCGGTCGAGGCTGGGGACGATGATTGCTATTTGGCTGCTTGTTTATCAATTATGCTCAATTTTTCTGAGGTCGAGGGTGTTGGTATCAACGTAACCTACTCGACTGCAAACATATCCTTTGCAGTGTGTTGTTCCATATAGAATGTTTTCACCCCATCCCCTGTTGGGAACTTCATCATTTGGTGAAGGGTCGACGGTACCGCCCTCATTTTATGGATCCATGGCCTTTCGAGCAGTGCATTGTACCTCATGTCACCTTCGATGACGTAAAATTTCATGTCTTGGATGATCCTGACTATGTTCACTGGTAGGATTATTTCTCCCTTTGTTGTTTCACTAGCCATGTTGAAGCCGTTTAGGACTCGAGATGCAGGTACAATTTGATCAAGCATGCCGAGTTGTTCTACGACCCTTGACCTGATTATGCTTGCTGAGCTACCTGGATCTACAAGAACACGTTTAACTTGAATTTTATTTAGAAAAATAGAAATTACCAGGGCGTCGTTGTGTGGCTGGGAGAGGCCTTATGTCTCCTCGTCGTTGAATGTAAGGGTGTCTTCGGGTATGTAGTCTCAGGTCCGTTTTTCCCTTGTAATCGATACTTTGGTGCGTTTGAAGACAGGTCCTTGTGGGACATCGACCCCACCAAAGATCATGTGGATTACATGCTGAGGTTCTTCTTGCTTGTTCTTTCTGTTGGCGTCTCTTTACCAGAAGTGATTTTTGGATCTTTCACTTAGGAATTCTCGAAGATGACCCTCGTTGAATAATCGAGCTACTTCTCTCTCAACTGTCTGCAGTATTCGGTCTTATGGCCATGTGTGACATGGTTTGCACATCAAGTTAGGATTCCTTTGAGAAGGATCGATTCGTATAGGTCTGGGCCACCAGATGTCTTTAATCCTTCCAATGGCCGATACGATACCCGAGACATCGACGCTAAAATTGTACTCCAATAATCGGGGTGCTTCTGTGGGATCCACGTATTTGTCAAATCCAGTCTTGCTCATGAGTCCCCGAGAATTGTGTCCTCGGTCACCCCTTTGATCGTTGCAGGCGGAATTACGTCCCGTATGGTTGTTCCTTCTGTCTGAAACATACAGCTGATACCGATATTTGTTCGGCCTCGATTCTCTGTCAACATCCCTTTGGTTCTTACCTGTCGACCGATTAGGATGCAGTAAACCCGAGGGGGCTCCAAGTTGGTCATCCTCGACTCTAATCTTCGACTGATACCGGTTGTGAATATCTTCCCAAGTCACAGCCGGGTATTCTATCAAATTTTGCTTCATTTGGCCTGATGCGATCGAACTCCGCTCGTTTAGTCCCTGAGTGAAAGCCTGAACATCCTAGTCATCGGTAACCGGTGGCAACTCCATACGTTCCATTTGGAATCGAGATACAAACTCTCGTAGCATCACGTTTTCCCTCTGCTTCACCTTGAAGAGGCTTGATTTTCTCGTTGCGACCTTTATAGCTCCAACGTGCGCCTTCATAAATGAATCTGCCAACATGGTGAACAAATCGATAGAGTTTGGAGGCAATTTGTGATACCAAATCATAGCTCCCTTCGACAGGGTCTCGCCGAATTTCTTCAGCAATACTGACTCGATTTCATCATCTTCCAAGTCATTTCCTTTAATAGCACACATATAAGAGGTAACATGCTTATTGGGGTCTGAGGTCCTGTTGTATTTTGGTATATCGGGCATCCTGAACTTTTTTGGTATGGGCTTCAGAGCCACACTTGAAAGGAAGTGTTTTTGCACAAACGTTTTGGAGTCCATTCCCTTTAAGATCGATGGTGCCCCGAAATCTGATCAACTCGAGAATTATAGGTTTCCACCTTCTTATCGTTGGCCTCGATTTTCTTTTTCCCCACATTCTATCCTCTTAGTAAGCTCATCGAGCATTCTCATTATAGTAGGGTCAGTTGTCGAAGTATTGTCACCTGATCTTTCAGGCACTTTCTCGGTACGACGAGTAACCTCTTGCTCGACATATTCGGAGCCACGTGTTGATTCTGCAACCGGGCAATAGCTTTCTGTTGGGCTTGCAACATTTCAAATATAACATGGTGAATAACACCTTCGTCTCCTCTGCCTTGGGTACCTCAAACGCTAGTCCGACCCTCTATGCGTATGTTTCCATCGGGGTCCCCGCCTAAATCTGTATTCAAATCAATGTGTGAACCGACATCGACCGAGTTGGCGGGCGGTGCTCCTCTGAGGTCTGCTTGTGGAACCTCGACTCTTGGAGCGATAACATCCTCGTTCTCCCCGTGGAGTTCGAGGCCGTTGTCACCATGTGTAGCTGTGTTTTGTGAGTTTGACATGATTTATCTTGAAAACAAAATTCTTGACAAGAAACAAGCGTAAATAGTGTGTTATACCAGAATTAACACTGAAAAATCACTATTATCCTTAGCCCCACGGTGGGCGCCAAACTGTTTACCTCGAAATACGAGTAACAATTAAACTTGTAATGTGGTTATAAGGATATGCGATCTAATTCAATGTTAATTGATAAAAGGCTAAATAAACAAATGAATTAAATGGACCAAACCCAGGTAATAGCGAGTAATCGACCTCGATCTGGGTTAGACTCGGAAATAATTGCCAAGAACAGTAAGAACAACAATAATAATATGAGCGATATGAATGTAAAGAGTTAAAAGCGAATAGAAGAGTGTTTGTATTTCTCAGCAGTGTAACAAGAACTTATGTAAGAAGATAATTGCGATAATGATTCTTTTTTTACAAATGAATAGGGTTCCTCTTTATATAGTAGAGGAATCCTAAATAAAGTATGCCTCTAATTTCGGAAGTAGAATACATGAGTGATATCATTAACCGTTAATAACTCTACTGATTCTGGGATTCTCGCCGGGATTGATGGTCGATTACGGATATCTCGTGATTCACTTACTGTGGTGTCGATCTAGCCTGGTCTCGATCCCTTAGTCTTCATATTCTCTATGCCCGAACTTGCTTCGATGCCAGCTTAAAATCGAGACGTACCCTCGAACCCACAGAATCAGGTATCCTCAATTTTTACCGTACACAATTTAATAAATTAATTAACTTTGTTGGTATATATGGCTGAAACTTTAAATCTCGCCATTAAAACAAATTTACGAGATTTCATTGAGGAGATTGCTTGTAGAATAACAGTTTGATATGATGTCCAATGGTTTGCGTGAATTTTTTAAAATCAGATACTGTTGGGAATGCTTTAATTAAACAGAATATCTAGTATTTCAATATTTTCTATGTGGATCAATATGATTACATCCTGAGTTGAGTTGTTTCAAACTTTGATACCCACCACCAAAGGATGTGGTACAGTGGATGAGACTGCACTTTCCTTACTTAGAGGTCTCGGATTTGAGTCCTGGGTATGGAAAAATTCTTGGTAAGGAACGCTTCCCCCCGAATGGGGTCCTATGTGGCGTGCATCCTGATATAGTCGAGCTCCAATACGGATATCAGACACCGAATGAGAAACTAAAAAAAAATCTTTGACACCCTATATAGTTGATTTTTGACACCTGGAACAATGTAAGAACGAGCTCATTTATTTGTGAAATACGAGAGTTTTGTAAATAGGGAAAAATAAAATTGATAAACAAATCGAAATACAAGCTCATTTATTTGTGAGATACATGCGTGATATATGTTTGATACAAGTATTGTAGCAGAATTTTTGAACTCGATTTTAGCTACGAATTTTGATAACAGATCTGTCCAAATCACCTCCAATTTGTATATTGACTCAGCTATGTGTTTTCAATGAATTTCAACCATATTCATTGAGAAATGTCTCTTATATATATATATATATATATATATATATATATATATATATATATATTTATTTATTTTGAAATTTCATCAACTTGTCCACTACCTCATCCATGAAATTTCTTTTCCGTCTTGCATTTAATGTTGCTGATCAAGCTTAAAAATAAGGAAGAAGATCTTTGCTTGTGATTCATGGAGAGAAAGAATCCTTAGTTATTTAGATTTTTAATTTTTATGTATGTTTGGCTAGTTTTGGTAAGTGATAAGTTATGTGCCTTTGTATTTTGATGATTTAATAAACTTTATATGAGAACCAGATGGGAAACCTATGCATAGCCCGCGAAGTGCCCAAAACAACAAGTCACATGTCTGGCACAAGTTCCAACATTGCCAGTCAAAGAAACGGCAGAGAGAACAGATGGCTATCAGTTCCACCGGTCACAGTACAAGTCAACTCCTTACAGCTATTAAAGTCGATGCACTGTTTCACTAAACACACAACAATGCATCAGTCACCTTATGGAGCATGCTTTGTATCAGACACTTGCTTACCTCATCCCAATGGCCTCACTTATATAGTACCAACACGAGGCAAGGAAAAACATACACTTGCAAACCCTAAATCATTAAGTCTCTCTCAAGTGTGTTGTCGCCTTCATTTACTCCAAGGCTTGAAGAACAAAGTAGCTACATAACAAAGGACCAAATCCTAGCACTGAGTTTATCCTGTGTCCTTAGTATTGTTATATCTTTTTTAATGTTATTTACTTGTAATTCCTACTCAGCTAAGTTAGAAGCATCTTATAGGATATCTTCTGTAAAATCATAAACCGTGTGTTTGTGTTTTGGCTAGAGCTAGTCAAAGTGGTGAGCTTTGTAATAGAGCTATTACAAAGGGGCATGCGTAGAGTTATTGCAAGTAGATGAGGGATTAAGAGTTTAATTCCTAGGTTACAATAGCTTGTAATCTAAAGTTTGCTCGGTTAGTGAAGTTAAAATCCGTATAGGTCGTGATTTTTAATCTAGTGAGCTGGGAGTTTTCCACGTAAAATACTATTGTGTGAGTGTGTGTGTGTTCTGTGAGAACTGATAGAGAACCGTGTTCTCTATACATTTTGGTGGACTCTTAGTTTACATTAATTGGTATCAGAGCAATTTCATCCATAAGGCTAACACCTAGAAAGGGTCCACATGGATGCTCCACCAAACTCTGAAGAAGATCAATCAACCTACAAGCCACCAAGATTCAATGGACAATACTACGGATGGTGAAAGACAATGATACATGATTTTATTATGGCTGAAGATTCAGAGCTTTGGGATATCATCTGCGATGGACCCTCCATCCCTATGAAGACCATTGGAGAGCCAGCAGTGACAGTTCCAAAGATAAGGAAGGAGTACAACGACACCGACCACAAAGCTATAGAGAAAAACGTTCGAGCAAAGAAGATCCTTGTTTGTGGTATTGGACCAGACGAGTACAATAGAATTTCATCCTGTTAATCACTCAAGGAGATCTGGGAGGCTCTCCAAAACGCACATGAAGGAACAACTCGAGTGAAGCAGTCAAAGATTGACATGCTCACTACTGAGTATGAACTCTTGAGGATAAATAATGACGAGTCCATTCAGAACATGCATACTCGCTTCACTTCCACTATCAATGAGCTCCACTATATAGGAGATATCAATCCAAGGAACAAACTGGTCAGAAAAATACTTAATGTATTACCTGGTTCTTGGGAGAGTAAAGTCAATGCTATCACAAAAGCAAAAGGTCTGCATAAGCTGACCATAGACGAACTCATTGGAAATCTAAAGACCTACGAAATGAAGAAAAAGAAGGACCATGAAAGAAGAGAACCCAAAAGGAGAAGAACTTGTTCCCAAGACAAACAACAGTGACTCAGGTGGTGAGGATACTAACATGACCTATTTGACAAGGAGGTTTCAGAAAAATGTTCGGAGAAATGGAGGTACTCCGGAAAAGGGCAGCTCCAGCAGACCAAAAGTCTATGATTGTTGCCATAAATATGGGAGCCAGGATATTTCATCAAATGTTTTCCTCTTCACAAGCAAGACCAGTACAATCACAACATAAACAAAACAGCTAAGAGGAGCCCAGTACCTGACAGGAAATTCAAGAGAAAAGATGCCACTGAAAATGTTGTGAAACAAGCTCTTGCTACATAGGGAGATTCCTCCAGTGAATTTGAGGGAGATGATGAACAAGGCGAAACCTCCATAATGGCCGTTGAAAGCAAAGCAGCTGAATATGACTTTATCTTTGCCTTGATGGCAAAACCTGACGAGGATGAAGATGATGATGACAATGAGGTAAACTTTCTTGACGTTCAAAGGTATTTGAAGTCTTACTCTCAAAAGAAGCTTGTATCCTTTGCAAATATTCTGATTGATGCATATCATAAGCTTATCAATGATAAAAAAGTTTCAATTGTGGAACTAGGAGAGGTAGAACATGAGAGAGATGATTTGGTAGTCGTAGTGGCTCATTTAAAAGAAACCATTGGGGACTTAAAGAAGGAAAAGGATGCTCTAACTAATAAAATTGAATAGGCAGAGCATGAGAGAGATGACTTGTTGGTAGTAGTTCTGGATATAAAGGAAATAATAGAAGAATTAAAAATGGAAAACAATTCTGGAAACACTTCAAAAGGTAATGAAGTGGCGAGTGAGGCACACCTTAAACTTGAAAATGAGCTCAAAATGATAAAATTGATTCTGTGTACTGAACTTGAAAGAAATAGACAACTTCAGGAAGATTTAAGCAGGGTTAAATATAACCTAGATAAATCTCTAATGTGGACCTGGTTCTCTGATACAATCACTTCCATTTATAAAAGCAATGGGGGAAACAAGTAGGGAAATGTGTTCCAACAAGAAAAAGTTCCTTACAACTCACATAGAAAGTATGTTACTGTCCCTGATAATTGGCTTTGCACTCATAGCAATGCCTGCTTGGACAAGAAGAAGTTTAATTCGCCCATTTCCTCACTATAAGGGACTCAAACTTGTTTGAGTTCCTAAGTCTAATCTATGATTTCCTGGTGCAGGGAGTAGTGAAAGGAAGCAGCCAAAGATGGTATATGGATAGCAGCTGCTCTAAGCATATGACTGGAAGCACTAATGATTTTATTTCACTCAAAGCCCTGCAAGGTGGGAATATGTCCTTTGGCAATGGCAAAGAGGGATACATTCTGGGAGTTGGAAGAGTCGGGAAGACACTGACTCACTCTATTGAGAACGTGTATTATGTGAATGGCCTCAAATACAATCTGCTGAGTGTCTCTCAAATTTGAGACAAAGAAAACAAATGGAGTTCTTATCAAAGACTTGCATAGTCACCAATCTTGTGACTGGTAAAGTGGTTCTAGTGGCAAAAAGATTCAAAAACTTAAGTAGCTGAGTTTGAGTCCTTAAACATTGGGGATCTTACATGTTTGAGTGATGTTGATGATGATGCTGAACTATGGTACAAAAGATTAGGACATGCAAGCTTCTCTTTGCTCAACAAGCTAGTTAAGAAGTATCTGGTCTGTGGGCTGCCCAAGTCAAGGTTGAAGGATCACAAAGTGTGCGATACATGTGTGAAAGGAAAGCAAGTCAGGTCCTCCTTCAAGAAAAAAAGGAAGCAAGCACCTCAAGGCCACTAGATCTTCTTCATATGGATAAGTGTGGACCTATGAGGGTGATTGGTAAAAGAGGAAAGAAATACATTTTTGTCATTGTGGATGACTACTCAAGATTCACATGGACCTTGTTCCTCAAAACAAAGGATGAAACTTTTCCTGTTTTTGCTGCTTTTGGGAAGGAGATTCAAGTGAAAATGAGCCATAATGTTGTAATCATAAGATATGATCATGGTACAGAGTTAGATAATGCAGAATTTGAAGAATTCTATGATGAAAAAGGTATATTTTCCATATTTATTCAGCTCCCAGAACACCCCAACAAAATGATGTGAAGAGGAAAAATAGGACTATTGAAGACATGAAAAGGACACTGCTGATTGACAGTGGTGTACCAAAAAGCTTTTGGGTTGAGGTGGTGAACACTGTCTGCTATTTGATAAATAGGTGAATGACTAGGTCCCTCTTAAACAAGACCCCGTATGCATTGCTAAACGGGAGGAAACTCAAGTTGACTTACCTTGCAAATGTTTAGTTCTCAATAATGGTAAGGAAGTGCTGGGAAAATTCGATGCCAAAAGTGATGAAGGGATCTTTCTTGGATATTCTTCACAAAGCAAAGCATATCAGGTCTACAACAAAAAGACTCAATGTGTTGAACAAAGCATACATGTAATCTTTGATAAATCACACCACTTAAGTGGGAATGATTAACATGATAAGAATGATCATGATGGAGAACTGTCAAAGGTTCCTGGAGAAGTAACTGATATGGAAAATGGTAAGGTAGACTTGATGAGTCAGGTCAAGGAATCTAATGAATAAGATGTTGCGGAATCTCCACCCGATTCATAGGAACCTGGTCCCTCTATTACAAAAATTGCAAGGAACTCCAGATGTTCAACGGATAAGCGACACTCACTCTTCCATGGATGCTAACAATGGATCCCACTCAGAGGAACCTGGGCCTTGTCACAATGAGATTCAGGTGTCTAATTGGAAGCACAAAATCTCACATCCTCTCCATAATGTGATCACTTTTCTTGATTAAGGGATTCAAACCAGATCAAAGAACCTCGTACATGGTGAATAACCAAATTCCAATTGAAATGAAATCTTTAGGATAAATCAATGCAATTTAGGAGGAATCAATGAGAGGACATCAATTCAAATCCTGGATTTTCAAATTGAGAGAGATATTGAGAGAAACAAGCATGTTTTCCTTCTCAGCCTTCCTGTCTCAAATTGCGCCCAAAAATATCAAAGAAGCATTGAAAGATGCTGGCTGGATTGCTGCCATGCAAGATGAACTTTATCAATTTGAGAGAATTAACGTGTGGCACCTGGTCCCTCGACCTTCTAATAGAACAATTATTGGAACCAGATGGGTGTTCAGAAAAAAGCTTGATGAGTTTGGGAATACAACAAGAAACAACTCCAGGTTGGTGGTTCGAGGTTATAATCAAGAAGAAGGTACTGGCTATGATGAGACTTTTTCTCCAGTTGCACGAATGGAAGCCATCAGAATTCTCATTGCTTTTCCATCTCATATGGAATTAAAATTGTTCCAAATGGATGTCAAGAGTGCATTTCTGAATGGATATTTAAAGGAAAAAGCTTGTGTCAAAGAACCACATGGTTTTGAATGTCATAAGAATCCCAAACATGTATTCAATCTCGACAAGGCACTATATGGCTTAAAGCATGCCCCTCGTGCATGGTATGAAAGGTTGTCCAAATTCCTTCTGGAAAAAATGGCTTTATAAGAGGGAAAATTGAAAACACTCTCTTTTTGAAGAAACAGGGGAGGGACCTGCTGGTTTTGCAAGTTTATGTTGACGACATCATCTTTGGTGGAACAAATTATTTCTTATGTGAGGAGTTTGCCAATCTTATGGGAAGCGAGTTTGAAATGAGCATGATGGGGAACTAAACTTCTTCCTAGGTTTGCGAGTTAAGAAAAACTCTAAGGGAACAATGATAAGTAAGGAGAAGTACATTAAAGAGCTTCTGAAGAGGTTTGAGATGGAAAGCTCAAAGACCATTAGTACTCCCATTGTGTCACGCCCTAAACCTGAGGGCGAGACCGGCACACTTGCAACTAAGGGACTCTGAACATATGATGTCATACTTTATCCATGGGCCACATTGCAAGAGAAATGCGAATGCTGACTAGATGTCAATATAAAACTAGGCCAACAAGGCCATCATAATTATTACAGCTGACAAACCAACCAAATATACACACAAAGCCTGCAAGCCCAACATATTGCACTAACGGAGAGGATATGTCTACATGCCTCTACTGATGGATATACTGTGATTGGAACAGCTCCCCGACCTACTCATAACATATATATATATATATATATATATATATATATATATATATACAAGATGTATATAAGGCTCTAGACCCGACAACTCCAAAAGGCATGGAGCTTACCAATCAAGCTGAACTCGAGCAACACTTAATGAGGAGGCCTACCCGTCTGTCTGTCTGAACCTGCACACATGAAATACAACTCCACCAGAAAAAAGACATCAGTACGAAATAATGTACCGAGTATGTAAGGCAATATGCTGAAAGCTGAAACTGAACTGATAATATAATAACTGCAAGTAGCTGGAAGTCAAAGATAATTTGAAGATATGCTTACCTGCTGATACTGACTCAACTCTCTCAATATAATAAGTAAAATAGTTGTCCGTCCCTATAAGGCTCGATATATATATAACCTCAAGTAGCTGGAACTCAAAGATAATATGAAGATATGCTTACCTGCTGATACTTACTCAACTCTCTCAATATAGTAATTAAAATAGTTGTCCGGCCCTATAAGCTCGGTATATATATATATATAACTGCTCTGCCGTAGTAGGCTCTCTCATAGGAGCTCGGCCATACTAGGCTATGTATCTCGACCAACTGGGCACACTCATAGGCGCTCGGCCACAGTAGGCTCGGTATACAACTTACCATCTGATCAGAGGTTTCTCAAGAGGGGCCTGCCCATAGATTATAGCTCGATGGTAATGAAAATACTGTAACACTGTATATATAGACTTTCTGCTCTCTTTACTAGAAAAAGGAAATACTCAATTGAATATGAAGTCCCGATAAGGAGAATATTGTAACTTACAAGACTAGGAAAATATACGTAAATTTTGGGATATGAATTTTTCTTTATGCCTCGTTATCAAACTCGTGTACTCATCACTATGCAAAACCCTTAGTAGCAATTGTTATCTTGACACTCTTTAGATGTATTAATTGAAATATCGAGAGATGATGAGAAAAGACCGTGCATAATTTAAACCCAGAACTTTTGGCAGAATGATTGTCTCACTATTTTGGAGATATAACAAGGAGTGATAACTGATAAAATTATATTATCTCAATGCAAACCAATTATATTGGGTGATTTCTATGTCGAATTGTTTCTTAAACCAAACAATTTGAAAGATCATTCAATACATAGTGGGAATCGAGTAACTTTTCTTGTTCATTGAAAATCAAAGGTCATTTCAATACATAATGGGAATTCAATAACTTTTATGCCCAAGTACAAACATAGATTTTAATGATAAGAGGATTTCACCAAGTTTGCAATTTCCTGCTAATATTGTGCCTGAACTGAACCGACCGATAACCAGCTAAATCTAGCTAGAGCTCCCAAAACCACTAGTGGTTATGTGTTTTCTCATTTCGTTTGTATCATATGAATCATGCCAAAAATAAAGAATGGTTAGTCTTAACATACCTGGAGTAGGGGAAAACCCGTATGATGTTCTTGAGAAGGATCGCACCGCACTCCGTTAGAATTGCAAAATCCCGTTGTTATTACGCAGTGTAATTTCGTATGAATTTCTTTACCAACCTAAGAATTTCCGTTACTTTTTGTAATATAAAATCTGATATGAACTTTTAAAATCTTCTCCAAAATGGAATTATGATGCCAAATGATCACAATGGTAAAGAAGACTAATATATGCATGCCTTTAACGTTTTTGAGGGCTAAATAGATAGTCCATGCGTCTTGCTAATATAGAACCTAAATCAAGAGTAATTAGACTCTCCTCTACTTGCTGCCACGTGGGGTGGGGCTTTGTCCCCACCTGCAATTATCCACAAATCTTTAATTACATGGTTAATGTTACATCTCGTACTTTAATATTAGGATAAGTCGTAGTAATCCATATGATATTGAAGGGAGTAAGTACATTATTCCGCTTTTGGCTACTAATTTATCTCGGGAGGCAAATATGAGAATTTGTTTTCAACATTACGAATTGTGGCCATGTTGGCCCATAACAGTTACAAAAAGGGATGAGTTCAGCTAACTCGACCTATATATGTTCTAGATTTGGTCGAATGGTCATGAGTTACAGAGTGGTTCGCTCGGGCCAGCATGGCACTGGGTGCCACCCACACCTCTCCAGATTTGGGGCGTGATAAAGTGGTATCAGAGCGGGTTGTGTCCTAGGGAAGTCTACAAAGTCGTGCCTAGTAGAGTCTCACCTATGGGTGTGTTGCGCGCCACATTTATAATTGAAAGGCTATAGGGCATTTAGGAAATGTTTCCCTTCTTTTGTTTCCAAATCGTGCCATAAACTGAGTGGTAAGAAGTCAGTATGAAGTTTTTGCCAGATTTCGTATGCACCAGAGGTGTAGGTATCACAATAGAGATTTAAGGCGAAATGTGAAATGGAGGTTATGAAAAAAAACCTAGAACATACGATGCTAGATTGAGAGGTAAGTAAGGTAAAAGTGAAGAATATATGAGATACTCAAGTACAAAAGGTTGTGAATAGTCAAGACTTCAAATATAGTTCGGGTTTTAGTTTAATTTACAGAGGAGACCCTAGTGGAAACTTTGTAAATCTCTAGAGTTAACATTCGAGGATGAATGTTTTAAAAAGGGGAGGGGGGGGGGAGGGGAGGATTTTGCATCCCGTGCTTTAATATTAGGATAAGTCATAGTAATCCATATAAGCTTGAAGCGAGTAAGTAGATTATTCCGCTTTTGGCTACTAATTTATCTCGGGAGGCAAATATGAGAATTTGTTTTCTACATTATGAATATTGGCCATGTTGGCCCATGATAGTAACAAAAGG
The DNA here is from genome assembly GCA_005239495.1 of Nicotiana undulata. Lineage (NCBI taxonomy): Eukaryota > Viridiplantae > Streptophyta > Magnoliopsida > Solanales > Solanaceae > Nicotiana > Nicotiana undulata. Next base: position 4,526 of record MDKH01101001.1, on the reverse strand, counting down.
AATGAGTTCCGCTAACTCGACCTATGTATGTTCTAGATTTGGTCGAATGATCATGAATTACAGAGTGGTTCGCTCGGGCCAGCATGGCACCGGGTGCCAACCACGCTTCCCCAGGTTCGGGGCGTGACAATTAATCTTTCATTAAACCAATAATTAACCACTTACCCACATAATTAAGAATTGTCTCAAATTACTTAAAATACTACTCCTTTTTATACACTTTATACATCATATTTCCATGGTCATATGGTACCTAGTATGATACTAGTCCATAAATATTAGGTATTTTAGCTCAGGCCGTATTTTATCCCAACATGACAAACTTGGACGAAAATTCATTTTCTTTGACTTTCTTCTTCTCTCACCTTCACGAATTTACTCATCACTTGTTTGAAATAGCATAGCACTCGTGACCTCAAAATAATCTCATTCCCGAGCTTGTGTCGATTAACTTTACGACGAAACCTTAACGTCCGAAACTGCGGGATGTAACATCTTATTCCCGAGCTTTCATCAATTCGCTTACGGCATACTTTCATGTATGAAAACATGGGGTGTAACGTCATTCCCCCCTTTGGAACATTCATCCTCGAATGTTGACTGATGCACTTATTATTTTCATAACTTATGTCTTTCGAATACTTTAGTAGTCTCCTTGCCATCTAGGAAACCGTTATGTGAATAATTCCAAAGTCTAGGGTATTCCAAACTTTAGGCCTCTTTCTCATACCATAACCTGTGGTCGGAATCCTTTCAATCTCGTAATTGTTGTTACCTTCTATCATGTAGTGTATACGACTTTTTCCTTGTATGCGTGCCTATGTGACTCTTTCCTTTTGATTTTTGCCAATCTCTAGGCCTCACTTTGGGAATACATATAAAACTTGACAAAATGTCCTTCTGGGCATCTATAGGTATACTGAAGTTCTTCACTCGGTACTTCGTCGAACTCGCGAGTATTTCTACATCTTGTTTCATAGACCCAATTATCTATCCGCATGATTTTACTGCATCTAGGTAGGTCATATTATACCATAAATCTTACTTTTATTTATCGTTACCGAGGTTTGTAACCAACTCCAGGTTACTCTCGTTGCTTATCCTTAAGATTGATGGTCTAATCTCATCTCATACTGTTGAAATTTTATCCATCTATTTTTGATTCACCTTAATGTTGATCTATAATCTACCCCTGATAACATAACCTTTTATGTAACATTGCCGCTAGGGTTCACGTTTCATCGGGGAACATCTGAAATGATTAGACTGATCAACCGAGATACCATGCTTTCATAACCGTATCTCACAGCATCCCAATGTGATTCACCTTGCGTGCATATTTTTAATCCTGTCCAATTCATGAGGTCCCTTTCTTTTATTTGTCATATCATTACTCAATCGAAGGCCCAAACGTCATCCTTTATCTATCACAATTACACCCTCATTCTATTACCAGGGCAGTATTCAATCTCTTCTAAATGCTATTAGTCTTAGACTACTTTTAAGTTCATTCATGCTATAGTGAGCTTTATATAACTTAGAGAAACCATATGCTCTTCTTGTTTTCATGGGCTTAATCCGGAGGACTTATCCATTTTCGTCCTCTTCTCACTCACCCTTTCTTATCCTTACTTCTGTCTCCCTACAATCTTGTCGCTCTACCATACTTTAGCTTGCGACCCATACATATCCATTTATACTACTCGCAACCTTCCTTCAACTTCTAGCACCATAGACTTCCTTGTGTTTTTCTGGAATATCAAGCGAGATATCACATCATATCTAACTCTTCTTTTACTCTCTTAACTAGACTTCTCGATAACCAAAACCCATAGGCTGCAAGATATTCCACTGACGATGCCGCTATCATTCCTGGATATTGAATCCCCACACTTCTAGCCTTCTATCCGAAGTATGGACTATTCACAACCTTCTGTATTTGAGTATCTTGTACATTGTTCACCTTTACCTTACTTGCCTTAATGTCTCATATTGCCTTTTGTATCTCTTTCATGAACTCCCTTCCATATAGGTATAATGCACATCCACAACTTGAACTTCTATTATAATACTTGCACTTTTTCACATGATTTGATGAGAGCTTTATATTTATTTCTTATGAGGCTGGTATTCTTCCAACCGAACCTCTGATATTAAGAGTGATTCTGCAATGTTCTTAATCACGATGTCCATAATTTTCTGGGTCCAATAATCAAACTCCTAATTTACTTAGTTGATGCATCTCTTTAGGTTCCTTTTTCCTCTGATCAACTTTTATGTAGTCTTAAGCTGTCGATACCACTTTTGTCAACATATATGCTGCATGGTTAATACTTAGATTATTGATCAAATACTTCCTTTTGTTCCTTCTCAGCTTCCTTTAAACGTAAGCTATTACTTCTTCTGGTCGTTCTGCCGCTTGTTGCGTGCCTACTTGGCTTATCTTGGCGCTCATGAATATTAGAATCCCATGTAACCCATATGATCTTGAATATCACTTACTTCCTGTTCATTAGTCGCGACATATGCCACTTTCTCATGGAGTGCATACAATGTTGTAGTGAGACTGTTTTTACATGACCATTTTTTTCTTCAAGTTACTATGCTTCGGTTGAAGCCTTCTTTCTTATTTTCCTTAGCTAGTATTTCATTGTAGTACTTAGGGAGGATCATATGACTCTTATAAATTTGTGAGCTTACTACATCGTATATTCAACGGACCTTTTGATGTCCTTCCTTGCCAATAATTATCCGTAGTTACTTACTTCCACGCCCTTGTACTTGTAGGGTTGCTTCTGAACTGATATTTTAATTGTCTTCCCGGTTCCATGAAGATATGAATTTATGGCCTATACCTTTTTGTTGCCTCAAGGCCTATCACCTCTCATCCTTTCCTTCACTTGAGTATAGACTCTGTAATACTGTCATTTTTTTTGATCTATCGTTGTCATCCATGTATCACGTCTTACTCATAATGCTCCATTAATTCTCTTCTTATTTCTTGCTATCATTTCTGTCAATCACTTTATTCTGAAAACTTCGACAAGACATTCTTTTGCTTTTAGCGCCCCTTGCTCCATCCACTGGCTCTTTGGGTTGCCTAACATTCTTTCTCTACTAAGGACGGGAGCCATACTAAGGTAATATTTATCCCTTCAAGGTTTTTAGTGCCTATCTTTGTAGTACTCATATCTACCTGCACTATTTTAGAGTACACCATATGGGTGTCTTAGAAGGGGATCTATTGGTACATTTGCAATATCCTTTGGAAATGTGAATTAACGCAAACAGTCTATCCACCATTTTGGGCCACTCTAACCCCAACCGGATCTTGATATCTATCCCTCTCTTATACTTTTTTTGTTCGCCCTCATAGGGCATAAATGAGATGGGTGCGGCCAATTGTACATACCTCTGTTACTATTGAAGGTAACTCTAAATGCTTATATCTCCCTCCTGAGTTGAAAGTACCGATAATCTTCATTAACTAGGTACCTCGTACCCTTTTTCACCTTGCTTCTTTTACTTACTGGAACTTATGTCTACTTTCCGATTCTCTTTTTCCTTTTTATCGTAAAAGTGGATAGGCATTCTCACCTTAGGGATCTTTATTAAGAAGCTTACACATCTTAGTATACACATGATCTGCTGAATACTTCATATTTATCCATCATAAGCATGATGCAAAAATCGAGTTCTTCTAATTCAACTCTTCCACAACTATATCTCTTACCAATTGTCTTTCTGGGTGTAGGCATCGTCGTATTATGAATAAGATAGGGTTTAGGAAATTGATTTCCTACAACTGAGCTTTACCACACGATATAGAGTAAGAAGAAAGAGTGACAGTCCTAAATGCCCTGTAGCCTCCTGCTTATAAGTGTGGTGCACAACACACCCATAAATAATATTCTACTAGACATGGCTTGTAGACTCCCTAGGATAGAACTGCTCTGATACCACTTTTGTCACCTTGAACCCGGGGGCGAGACCGTCACCTAGTGCCTTACCTATCCTTGCCTACCAACTTGCAACTAAGGGACTCTTAACATATGGTGTAATACTTTGGCCATGGGCCACATTGCAAGACAACTGCGAATGCTGACTAGATGTCAATATAAAACTGGTCCGACACGACCGTCATAATTATTACAGTTGACAAACCAACCAAATATACACATAAGTCCTACAAGCCCAACATATTTCACTAACTGATAGGATATGTCTACAAGCCTCTACTGATGGATATACTGTGATCGGAACAACTACCCGACCTACTCATAACATATATACATATATATACACAAGATGTATATAAGGCTCAAGACCCGACAACTACGAAAGGCATGGAGCTTACCAATCAAGCTGAACTCGAGCAACACTTAATGAGGAGGCCTACCCGTCTGTCTGTCTGAACCTGTCCATATGAAATGCAGTGCCCCCAGAAAAAGGACGTCAATACGGAATAATGTACCGAGTATGTAAGGCAATATACTGAAAGCTGAAACTGAACTGATAATATAATA
>ML300066.1:0-62601 GCA_005239495.1 Nicotiana undulata | reverse complement strand
ACCACAACCTATTTTACGATGAAATGGACAGCACCTCCCCTATTTATATGACTTCACACAAGTTAAAAAAATCACCTAACATCCCAAACAACATCAATAATAATCATTTTGAGCCTCCCAAAACAGTCCACACACAACCTAATTATTTCACACATAAGACGGCCACCGTAGTCGTGTCAAACGACCCGGAAATGTTACAATGAACGACCAGCTCACAACCCTACATCTATATGGTGTTTCTCCACACCCTTCCTCCTCCAAAACTCCACAAAACAATATTAAAACACGCAGCCCAACAACAACACAAAACAGTCCGCTACAAGTCAAATAACTCGAACTCATGGCTTCCGATCACCGTCCCGTGAGTTCTAACTATTAGGAAACACATTTATCAACCTTCCTTGATATTTAAGCACTTAAATACATATATTATACGTTTCTTAACTATGAAGTAACTTCCAAAACTCTAACTACAAAGAAAAAGAAGAGGCGGTATAATGACACTTACGTCGTAGGGATCGTTTTGATGTTATTGCTTCTCGATTTCATGCCCGGGATGATATTCTTCTTTGAAACCCTAGTAGATAGCTTGAGGTTATGTTTATGGGTGTTCTCTGGTCGTTTTATGCTGAAATATGAAGAGAAAGCCGACCTAAGACACATATATATCTATTTTGGAAAAAGTCAAAGAGGTGCTAGCTTGGCACCCTAGGATTGGTCCATCTTCCGACGCTTATATATTTTTATCCCGATGTCGTATGAACGAACGGTTAAAGGAGTTGGAAACTAAATTACAAGACCTTCAATTTGGTATATTATATGTCTCAATAAGACCTAATATAGTATATGAAATGTATTTCTAAAAAAGCTCTAGTGATCCACCTACTTGTCACTTATGATGTCTGCGCAGTCTCGCGAAATTGCAAATATCGCTCTACTCCTATGTTGTATTGATGAAAGGTTTAATGCGTTGGAAACTAGACTCATAGATATTCAGTGTGGTAGGTATATCATCCCTTAGTTATAAGTATATTGGGAGAAAAGTTCATCTACATTCGACCTAAGTTTCAACAAATTTATGAATGTAACTTGTGAAGACCTATTCCAACTTCTGCTCCAAGACTTGCTTGACTTCAAAACGTAGCACACGACTATCATATGCCAAAATTAACTCATAGAATAACATCCTTATAATTTAATTAACCATAGTCTCACCCTAAAGTACATGTTATAACATTCGAAACTCGTCGACTTTTGACGAAACTTATTCTCTTCAGTTGGTTTAGCTTCTAAGCTTTCCAACCCTCTTGGTAATTGTTATTCATGATCCTAAATATTTGTAACCTCAATTGTAACATGATTAACTTACTTTATATTCCATCAAATATAATCTTATTTCTGAGCTTACATCAATTGACTTACGATGTACTCTCACGTACGAAAATATGGTGTGTAACAATACCTATCTCTCGCTGTGCCATCTCCTGAGCATAGGTCGCCTGTTAGATAAGAAACACAAAGCACGATTTAGATTTCATATGTTCTAATAACTTCGCTCTATAGCACGATCTATTAATTGAAAGAAAACGTAACCATTCCTAAATGCCTCATAGCCTCCTTATTATAAGTGTGGTGCACAACACACCCATAAGCAAGACTCTACTAGACACGGCTTGTCGACTCTCTGGGATACGACATGCTCTGATACCAAGTTTGTCACGCCCCAAACTAGGGGAGGCACGACTGGCACTCAATACTGTATTCGATCGAGTTAGCCACTAAACATACTAGCTCATTAAACTGGGGGCCCAACAGATCCAGCAGCACAACATCTGAAATACTAAGCCTGGACCGTTAAGGTCATGACCTGAATAATAATAAGCCATAAAAAAAAAGGTAGACAAGCCAAAATAATAAAGTAATAGCTGGCCGACGAGGCTGCGACTGAAGACATACATGCATACACACATATATATACATGCCAAGCCTATGGGCTGGAGACTGAAAACTGCAAAAAGAAACCCAGAATATGTGTCCACTGTCACATCTCCTTTTTCACCAGTAAGGGTAATAAGGGAGTTTTTTCAATTAAAGTGATATTATTCGGATTTGGGATTTATTTATTATTTCAGAGTCGCCACCCGGATTTTTGACAATGTTCCGGGACACCATTTTGTTTTGAAAATCGCAAACCGAGGAAGTTTGACTCTGCTTTAAGTTGTCTGCGACCAGAAATCTGAGTAAGGAATTTTGTTAACCCGAGAGAAGGACTTAGGCATTCTCGAGTTCCGTGGTTCTAGCACAGTCGCTTAACTATTATTATTTGGCCTAAATTATTTAATTGTTTACGTGTTTTAGCCTATTGTGTATTTAGCCTTTTTAACTTTTAGCCACTTTTAATATTTATGGATTAATCTTGAAACAAGTCACGATGGCGTGCACTTGTTTATTTTTGGACACATTGTAAATGCGCCGCATGAAATGAACCCGCAATTACAACATGTGATTTTTATTATTATTATTTTGAGTTAGAATGGGGGACATGAGTTGCTGCACCCGAGTGTAGATTACATAACCATGACTATGGTCACGAGGGTTTAATTGCCTATTTGAAGCAAAGTCGTTATTTATTTATTCTCTAAATTTTGTAGTATTAGTCTAACAGATGTATTTTGGACTAATTCTATTTTGTTCAATTTCTATATACAATCTACCTATTTGGATTAGATTATCATGAATGGGCTACCACACATATAATAGTCAAATTTCAACATACTTAAGCGTAAATCAGCTGGCTTACAAGTGAAGAACAAACAACCAAATATGATATTGTGTGGTCATTAACATGATGAACTAGCATACAAAAAAACAATGGGATCAATCGCCATTCGGATTAATAACTAATTCCCAATTAAAAGAAAACTCAAGCCCAAACTGGGCTCTCCTTGATAGAGCCCGGAAACTTGTACCATATTAGCCAAGACACGAAATGGGCCAATTAAACACGTCAATTCAACAGTGCACACTCCAAACTACAGAGATAATCATGGATAACTACCTTTTCAAGAAACTTAGAATGTGATTGTTCAGGACATTGCAAACATAATCACCACAGCAAACAACAAGTTTGAGCCTTATTTTTAGCATACATTCATTACACCAAAGTGACTTCGTAGTGACAATTAGGAATGTTAATAGTTTCTTTTAAAACTCCCTCTGTTTTCAATTTCTGATTCTGCCCATGAAATTCGATTGGAATAAAACCAAAAAAATCTTAAATAAATAGCAAGTAAAATTCAGTTTAGGTGTTGTCATTAAACACAATTAATTATCAATTGAATAACACCTAACCCCAGGATCCAGTTTCTACACATGTAATGGCTTCCGAAATTGAACGAGATGAAAAATCAAACAAGTCGTTACACCTAAACATTCTTGATCTAGATGATTAAAAACAAATATAGAATTGAAGAAACAAGTTTACATGCCATAGATTTGAGTGATGATTTTTAAGTGAATATTAACATACCTAGTTGCCGAAAATCTAGAAGTAAAAGATGAATCAAGAACTCCTCTAAATTGAACAAAGAACTAAGCCGAAGTAGATCGAAAAGAAGGCTGGAGATATCGGAGGATGCTCAAGCCAACAGCAGCAGCGAATTCCTTAGTGAACCAGCAATTTAATATAAAAAACAAGAGGAAAAATGGAAGCTCATTATTCCAATTTCAGTTTTTCTTTTATGATTTGGAGCTTTTCTTTTGAGTTTTCCAAATATGGGAGTTTCTTTCTAACTGTTAGGTTGAAGAACAAGGGATCTATTTGGTTTCTCATGTCGGCGACGGCTTGGAGGAAGTCCGACTAGCTTTCTCGCCGGATTCCGGCAGTGAAGAGATGGGAAGAACGGTAGCAGCTAGTTTATTTTTTTGAAGAGATAGACATGTCCAGGATGAAGTTTGCTTTGGGTTTTGAAGAAATAGCCTGATGTTCAGGAGGAGAAAAAGAGGCGTGTATTTGTTTCTGGATTTTGGTCTCTGATCTGTGTATTAGAGATGAGAGGGTGAGGAAGACCATAGGACCAAAGGGAAAACGACGCAACTCTTCCAAAGATAGAGATTAGGGATCCTTTTTCATTAGGTCTAGGTCTTGTTTAATAGATGAGGGGAAACGGGTCGGGTTGGCGGGTCGTGGATTCTGGACCAGTTTTCTCTTGGGCTGGGTGGAATTGGTGTGATGGGTAAGTGTTGGGCCCAGAAAAGTTGGCCCAAATTCAAGTTCAAACTTTTTAAAAAGCCACATTTTCCCTTCTTTTATTAGGCTTTGCGCAATTAATCATTTAGAGCCTATAGTATAGCTGAGTAGCTAAGAGCTTCTGGTAATTTAAAAATGTAGGAATCGACTTGTTTTGCGTTAATGAGGCTTTGAGGGACGTCTTCTCTTTCCCTTATCAAGCAAGTCACACCTAATCGCCCTTGATGCCATCTTGATAACTGGACTAAATGTCTCATCATAGTCTATACCCTATTGCTGGTTGTAGACTTTGTCTACCACGCGAGCCTTGTAGCGATCAATAGTCCCATCAGACTTTGACTTTCTCTTGTATAACCACTTGCGAGCCGATACACAAATTTATAAATCAAAATTTAGCAGGAAAATGGGATGAAGTCCGCCAGAAAGCTTTTGACAAAATAAAGGACTCCATTCTAGTGCCTACAACGCCAGGAAGCCTTTATTACTATACCTATCAGTTAGACTCAAATCTTAATTTAAATTCCATTTTTTGGCTAGCCTATTTATTTATTTTACCTAATGACGGACTAATGCAATTAATTAATTAATTAACCCAAGAATGCGATCTTTGATTTTTAGTTATTTAAAAGATGCATTTAATACATAGTCTTATCTATTATTCCGTTAAAGCCTGACCTTGAATCTTGGATACTTTTATACATACTTGATCTGGACCTTGATGCTTGTTAGTTGTAGGCGCCGGTTCAATCTTCTTCAGCATTTCGGATCAAGAAGGGACATGCACCGCTTGTAACTTCCGTCTTGTCCTGAGTGGTCCACATATTTTGCGCTTCTGTACTTTGGATTCAATCTTCTCTTTCCTCTTTTGTTTTATCATTTTTGGATCGACACTTCTTCTTTTGGTCGTCTCAAGTTCCAATGTCCTAAAAATGTAATCTGCACAAAAATCAAAACAAACGAACGAAACTTTCTGCCCCAGTTTTCACTAGGAGAATTTTGTGAGTTATTGTAAGGAAATCTACACTATTTTGTTATTGAAAGCGGTGAAAAGCCGGGAGTAGTGCATCCGGGGTTATTGCAAACTAGGGAGTGAATACCCTATATCTCAAAGCAGTATCCACCGGGGGTGGAAAAAATGAAATCAACTAGGGATTGCATACCTTATGCTGGGGAAGAAATCAATTAGGGAATGTATACCCTTAATTGGAAAAGAAATCATCAATTAGGGAATGTATACCCTTAATCGGCATCAACTAGGGAGCGCGTGCACCCATGTTGGGAAAGGAAACATCAATTAGGGAATGTATACCCTTAATTGAAAAAGAAAGCAACAATTAGGGAATGTATACCCTTAATTAGAAAGGAAAGCAACAATTAGGGAATGTATACGCTTAATTGGAAAGGAAAGCAACAATTAGGGAATGTATACCCTTAATTGGAACAACAAATCATCAATTAGGAAATGTATACCCTTAATTGGATAAGGAAACATCAATTAGGGCATGCATACCCTTAATCGGAAAAGCGAAACATCAATTAGGGAATGTATACCCATAATTGGCATTGACTAGGGAGCGTGTACACCCATGTCGGGAAAAGAAAATCAATTAGGTAATGTATACCCTTAATTGGAAAATAAAACATCAATTAGGGAATGTATACCCTTAATTTGAAAAGAAATCATCAATTAGGGAATGTATACCCTTAATTGGAATCGACTAGGGAGCGTGTGCCCCTATGTCAGGAAAAGAAAATCAATTAAAGAATGTATACCCTTAATTGGAAAAGCAGATCAACAATTAGGGAATGCATACCCTTAATTGAAAAAGAAATCATCAATTAGGGAATGTATACCCTTAATTGGAAAAGAAATCATCAATTAGGGAATGTATACCCTTAATTGGCATCGACTAGGGAGCCTGTGCCCCCATGTCTGGAAAAGAAAATCAATTAGGGAATGTATACCCTTAATTGGAAAAGCAGATCATCAATTAGGGAATGTATACCCTTACTTGGAAAAGAAAGCATCAATTAGGGAATGTATACCCTTAATTGGAAAAGCAGATCATCAATTAGGGAATGTATACCCTTACTTGGAAAAGAAAGCATCAATTAGGGAATGTATACCCTTAATTGGAAGAGAAATCATCATTTAGGGATGTATACCCTTAATTGGCATCGACTAGGGAGCGTGTGCCCCCATGTCAGGAAAAGAAAATCAATTGGGGAATGTATACCCTTAATTGGAAAAGAAAGCAGCAATTAGGGAATGTATACCCTTAATTTGAAAGGAAAGCAACAATTAGGCAATGTATACCCTTAATTGGATAAGAAAACATCAATTAGGGAATGTATACCCTTAATTGGCATCGACTAGGGAGCGCGTGCACCCATGTCGGGAAAAGATAATCAATTAGGAAATATATACCCTTAATTGGAAAATAAAACATCAATTAGGGAATGTGTACCCTTAATTGGGAAAGAAAGCATCAATTAAGAAATGTATACCCTTATTTGGGAAAGAAAGCAGCAATTAGGGAATGTATACCCTTAATTGGAAAAGAAAGCTTCAATTAGGGAATGTATACCCTTAATTGGAAAAGAAAACATCAATTAGGGAATGCATACCCTTAATTGGCATCGACTACAAAGCGTGTGCCCCCATGTATGAAAAAGAAAATCAATTAGGGAATGTAAACCCTTAATTGGAAAAGAAAACATCAATTAGGGAATGTATACCCTTAATTGGAAAAAGTGTAGCTGGGGTTTTGACACCCTATACCACTTCAGGTTTGAGCTATTTTCAAAAAAAAATTTAATTAATTTTTTTTAATTAATTTTTTTTTAATAAATGCGGGAAATGATTTTGGAGAAAACTTCCTCTTTGCAGTTGTTTCTGCAGAGCTGCTTCTAGCTCTTGCACCTTTTCTTTTGGTTGCACCTGCTTTTGCACGGTTGGTTTGAGTTGCACCTGTTTCACATTTTCAAACAACGGACAGTTTGTTAGTTTGAAACGGTGGTTGGTTTTGCGGCCTTGATTGTTTCAAGCTGCTTGATCTCAGTCCTTTTGACGAAGATCTCAACCGTTTGCTTGTTTGCTGGTTGGGGATTGGGTTTCATCTCTAATCCCGGGGACCTTGGCTTTCCAGGTTTTACCATGGCGATCGGTCACGTAGGACCCAACATTTTGTTTTGACTTTGTAAGCCTTTCACTTGCTTTCCTTTTGGGTTTCCAGAGTGTCAGAGGGTGTTTTGGACCCTCAAATTCTGCTGCAACGGTTAGTCGCGGGACTTAACCTTTCCAACTTCATTTCGCCTTTATAGGCTTTTCATTTCTGACTTTTCTTCAAACTTTAACTTTAGGGCATTTGGAATATTTCGAGTTTTCAAACCTTGCCGAGAGGGTTAGCCACGTGGGACTCAACCTTTCACTTCATTCGCCTTTATAGGCACTTCAATTTGATTTTATCCTTTCAAGTGTTTTTGAGTTTGAAGCATCGGCCGCTATGCCCAGTTGAGATCGACTCGATGCCCCTGACGAGGCCGGGTGCCTTTTGCCTATTAGCCCGTGTCAAATGAGAGCCCTATAAATCAGTCTTGCCATCCTTTCTTTGCCTTAGTTTAGGAACAGAGTTAGACCGAAAGGGATTCAAAAGAAAAATAAATGACAGAATGGACAATGAATTTAAACAAGAGGTGTCCCTCTCGGGGAAAGGAAAGGACTTATCTAGAGTGCATGCGGACTTCAATGAACATGACATGCCTTTTGGACTGGATGTCTGATCCGTGTAAACCGTTCAACTCTCAGAAATTCATCACAACTATTACCTCGAGATTGAGAAACCTTGCCCCGAAAACGTTTCCATGCCAGTGACTAAGTATCCTCTTTTCGATCAGTGGTGCCCTTTACGGGTTTTCACCGACTAACCTCTCTTGTTTCTCTTCTTACCGTTGCCTCACGATGCCCGTGTGGGTTTTCACCGATGAGACTATTTCATTTTCATTTCTCTTCTTACAGTCGCCTCACGGTGCCCGTATGGGTTTTCACCGATAAGAATCTCTCATTTGAATTTCTCTCATTTGCTTGTATTAGATCCAAACAACTGTATCCTCCAATTTTGGACATATTTGTCGATTGATCGGAATGACTTGAACATGATTTTGGGTAAAAAGAATTTGGACTGAATTACAACTTTGGAACCTTTCAAGCGACACATCGCCGAACATATCATAACTTCTTCCCCTGGTTTCACTTTTGGGGAAATTTGGATTTTTATTTTGGTGTGACTGAACCCCGGGGAGAGGCTGCCTACGTATCCTTTCGGAATCAAGTCGAATGTAGTTTAGGGAAACATTTTGTTTTTGTTTTGGTTTTGTTTTGATTTTTGTTTTGTTTTTCCTCTGTTTTGTTTTGTTTTCTCTTTCTTTTTCTTTCCTTGTTCTCTTTTTCTTTTCATTTAATTTTTTTTAATGCTCTTTTTTTCTCTTTTTTTTTCTTTTTTTTCTCTCTTTTCGTTTTTTAACAACACTTTCACGTTCCAAATAGGGTAATCAAAGGAAGGTAACCGGCTCAAAGGATTGGCAAAAGGGGTAATAGTGTTTGGGTAGCGAGAATGAAAGCCTTCGTCATCTCAACCGGAGAACATTTAATACTATATGGAGGATCAAACATAGTACCTTTTGACTGCACCTGCGTTGACAGTTGTTTTTGGGACATATTTTTTCGAGCCCCAAGTACAACACACTCTTTTGGCAGTACTCTTGTTGCAATGCATGGACCTTTACAATCTGAACCAATTTTCCTTTTGCTATTCTGATTCATTGTTTTATTTCATTGACAAAACTTCATTTGCATTTCTGATCCTTGATTTATTATTTCGAACCCTGACGGTATTTTAAGATCTTTTGACTGTACCTGCGTTGAGAGTTATTTCGGGGACAATTTCTTCAATGTACCCCAAGCACAAACGCACTCTTTTGACAGTACTCTTGTAGTACTGTATGGACCTTTTTAATCTGAACCAATTTTCCTTTGGTTATCTTGATTGTTTTATTTCGTTGATCTAACTTCATTTGCATTCTGGCTCTTGATTCATTATTTTGGAGTCTGACAGCGTTTTAAGATCTGGGAATGAAGTCTGCAGGCATGTCATGTTATTGAAATCTACATTTAAACAGAACTGGAAGTAGCATAAGAAAAAGTGGCAGATTAAGAAAAGAGACATTTCTGGAAAATGAAATATTAATTTCATTTAATTTTTGATTTTTGATTTTTTTTTTTTGAATTTTTTTTTTGATTTTTTTATTATTTAATTTAAAGATAGAAGGGTTTACATCGGAAAGAAAGACAATAAAGTAAAACATCTGGATCACACCCTGAGATAATCTGGACGCAGAAAGGATAGCAAGACTGGCTACCGAGACTCCCATCTGATGGGGGAACTTTCAGGCTTGGCAACCGGTTTTTGGATTTTCTTCTGTCACGGCAATGGCTACAATAGCCTACAGTGCCAGATTAAATTCTTCATCTTCACAAAACATTCCGACTACTGGACCAATGTGAGCTGGTAGGGGATTGCTCATCACATTAGGGTCTTCTTCATTCCTAAGCACTATTGCCTGGACCTCGATCAGGTCTTCCACTGCTCTTCTAAGAGTCCAACAATCTTCTATGTCATGCCACACTTCTCCTGAGTGGTATTCACATCTAGCATCAGCTCGGTGCGAGGGGGTCTCAGGGTTCGACCGATTCTAGAGTATGAGTCACCAATAGGGGTGAACTGATTATTTTGGAGAGGCTCTCTTGGGCGAGGATTGTATTGGAGAACATTTGGTGGGAGATTATATGGAGCTTGGTAGGGATGGGCATGTCTGGGAAGTGGAGCTCAGTTTTGCGCATAATTTTATGGCCGTGTGTGAGATTGCACGTTCATCACCGCATGAAGAGGCACTGCCACGACATAATCAACATCATCTTGATAGGGATAATAGTGTTGTGGGACTTTAGGAAGCATATATGATTTGTTGAATGCCCTGCGGGTCCCTTTCGAGCTTGAAGCCATCATGGCTCCCTCTTCTATCTCGTTTCTGCTTATCCAACCGCCTGACCCATTCTGAAAAGCATGTGATGCAGTCTTAAAAGAAGTTTTACTCAAAATTCGGCCCGTTTCTAAACCATTTTCGACCATCTCCCCAGTTTTGATAGCCTCGGCGAACGGTCCACCCATAGCAGACATCATGTTCTAGAAATAGTCAGCCTCTTATGCCCGTAGGAAGACCGTAACCATTTCAGTTTCATCTATGGGGGGCTTTACTCGGGCGGCTTGCTCGCGCCATTTGACAGCATATTCGTGGAAGCTTTCGGCAGTCTTCTTTTTCAAATTGGACAGAGAATTCCTATCAGGAGAGATGTCCACATTATATTGGAACTGGCGACAAAGTCTCGGGCCAAATCGTCCCACACATACCAATGAGTAATTTCTTGATCCATATACCATTCAGAAGCGATCCCGGTGAGGCTTTCTCCGAAATAGGCCATCATCAACTCATCTTTTCCACCCGCACCACTCAGCTGGTTACAATATCGTTTTAAGTGAGCTATCGGGTCTCCGTGCCCGTCATATTTTCCAAACTTTGGCATATTGAAACCAACTGGCATGTGAACATGTGTAAACATGCATAAATCGGAGTATGAGAGACTTTTCTGACCACTCAAACCCTGAATGTTTTTTAAGCTTTGCTCTATGCTTCTCATCCTCCGAGCCATTTCTTCCTGCTTGGGGTTTCTCATTGTTCTTTGCTGACCCCTGGGAGACTCATATTGTGAGTGCTGAAGGTATGAGTTTGGACTGGGCACTCTTGGATGTGTCATAGTGGAGACGGGTGGTGCAACAAACATTGTTGAATGTGCCCTTGAATCTGGCACCTGGGGGTGATCCACATAAGGCATTCCGGGGCCATTAGACAGCATTAGAGGGTGCCCACATGGGATGAGTGGGTTGGGCATAAGGATGTTGGAAAGCCCATATGAACAGGGAATCAACTCAGGAAAACCATGGATTACACTTGGAGGTTCCCTACCGTAAGACCAGGCGTCCCACATTTCCAACATGCGACGACGCAACATTCTATTTTCTTCAGCAGTTGCTGATTCTGGCTGCAGAATAGCCGATGACGGGCTATCCTCAGGACCGATGATTGGAAAATTATCGGCGGAGGCCATCTCTACCTTTGTATCTTGTGAAGGGTGGGAAAACAGACTACTAACAAAACCAACCACCAAAACCTGGCTATTTTGCACACCGAACAACCTTGTTAGTTTTGAACATTTAACATACAAGAAATCGCATGTTGGGATGTAGTGCACCTAAAAGTTAAACGCTTCTACCATATGTTTGAACGGTTGCATGTTTCATCCCGGCCTTTAAAAATCCCTTTCAAATTTTATCTCCCTCTTTTTTGGAATTTTTCATATCTCAATTTCTTTTCTTTTTCATTTCGTTATTTTCGCTCGTCGTTTTTCTCAATTATTTTGTCACTTTTTTTTTCGCTCTATTTTCACTTTATTTTCACTCTTTTCTTTACTTTTCACTCAATTGTTTTTCATATTTTTTTTTCACTCAATTTATTTACTGCTATGATCGAATCCTATGTGATTTGCCTATGTATCATGACGCCGCATGAATCATATCTTGCGTACTTTGGGAAGATTGAGAATGGAGTAAATAAAGTTAACTCTTTTTTTTATTTTTTTTATTTTTTATTGAATTTTTGAAAGAAAGGCTTAAAAAAGAAAGAATAAAATTTTTTTGGCTCTTTTTTTTTTCTATATATTTTGATTGAAATGTTTGAAAGAAAGAATAAGCAAAAAAAATATTTTTTGAGATTTTGATTTGATTTTTTCTTCTTCTTCTTTATTTTGAACTTTTGGGGAAACTACTCCAAGATAAAGGAAACCTGTATTTTGGATTTTGATTTTTGCTTCATCATTTTTTTTTTTGAATTTAAAGAAAAAGACTTCTAGAGAATAAAGAAAAATATTATTTTAGATTTTTTGCCTTCTTTCTTTTAATTTATTTTTGATTTGAAGTTTTTTTTAATTTTTTGAGGGGAAAAATCTTCAATAACTTCAGGCAGCTTTCAGATACAACTTGAGCTTCTTATAGGTTGAAGTTATATGCAAGTGAAACTAAATATGGAAATCAACTAAAAAAAATGAAAAGAAGTTATTCAACTGCTATCCAGTTGCTGACTTCCTACCAGATTTTCTTCAAAACTCTCTAGCTGCATCTCATCTCAACTTTTCTCACAGCAACTGTTCGAATTAGCACGAATCACCTTATTCCAGCTTACATCGAGAATACAATATTGCATATGCTGCGACCATGCTTGGTGCACAATCAGAAAGTGGATCACTCATCTCCTCTTGGGTTGAGCAACTAATGTTCATCTTTGGAGGTCTTAGCAGCTCAATAACCTTTTCAGCAGCAATAATTTGTTTTCCTCGAAGGTTGTCATCAACTGTTAAATCTTTGAGTAATGATGCCAATTTTGAAAGAGTGCAATCTTGAAATAGAGCTTCAAGGATTATAGTTGAATCCAAAAGAATATGAGGAAAAGAGATGTATGGTATAACAACTTTGTATTGTATAAATAATTCTTGTAAGGAGATGGGCTCGATACGCAACAACACATGGCAGTCTTGTTGGCTGCATTTCCATCGCAACTGTACGAGAAGTGCATAGTGCTAGACTGCTTGCCTGATGGTATTCCATAATTAGTTGGAAACGCTTTAGCATTTCCTTGAATTCTGTATCTTCTTTTTGTGGTGTCTTTCCCTTGGAACCCCGAAATATCTTCAGTGTGGGATGACCAACAAAGGTTGCTGCTAGGCCGTTTGATCTACATATTTCTGCCTCAAAAGGAAGGACGCATAAGCCATGATCCACAAACTGGAGAAGTCCCATTAGTATCGCTTCACCACCTTTCCAAACCCAAAATGACGGTGATACATAATGGATGTGCAAAGGGCTAACCATCCCCTGTTGAACACAGGTAGCTGCTAAAGTTATTGAACATAGGTGAAAACAGAAATTATCTTTGCATATTGGGTACCAGTTTTAATGATAAATGAGTAGCCTTAAATAGAAACCAGCAATCTATGTACATGGCAAAATACTGAAATGTAACATCTCCAATTACAAAAAGACATTAGATACTGCTGAAACTAATATCCGTCAGTAAGAATATAATTTAAGAAACTGCTCCCAGTAAACATATGAATCAGATGCTTTCAGAATAGTAGCAAATTATTTTTTCGCCCATGAAGTCTTAGCCTAGTTTGAATGTTGTCCCGATAGATCGGGCAGAATTGAAAATCTTGCCCACATTCACAACATGTCTTGTGTCCACAACCAAATGCCATGTCCTTTGGATTGGTTATGCAGATGGGACAAAGATGATTATCTACAGAACATGCATGATGACTTGATCCAACAGCATAATTGTGTATGTTGGTGCTAGTAGGCGCACTTGGACGGTAACTATTGCTTTGTGAAGGTTTTGATGGGCCAAAAAGAAACTGCACTATAGCGTGGAAGGGGGGAGCAGAATCATGTCAATTTCATTTCCTCTACGAGCACCCAGCGCTGCTTTGTAATGAGAAGGTATTTCCATCTGTGCTGCTAAGGCAAACTCTATTTCGTTTCGGGACCGATCCACAATTTTGACATGATATTTGTAAAATTAACAAACTGGAAATTGTCAAAGGTCGAGAAGGGATATTTCCATCAAATTCCCTCATCATGTCCCAAGTTTTTGGCATAACTCTGAGCTCATCAACTGCCTTTTCTGCGATCAGCTCATGACAAGTATCAATATCTTCAGTTAATATGTTAATTGCCTCAATGATATCATGTTTTAACTTCCGAGTCCTGGAAAGTTTATTAGCTTTGCTTTTCTCTTCAGAATCTCCACCTGCAACTGTGTAACGACCAAGCCGGTCGTTTTGCGTATTAGGATCCTGTTCCTTTAAATGAAACTTTTCATAGCGGCTATTCGTGCTTTATGACTTGCGGCAGCGGGTGGCTCAGGATTTGGGGATGGATTTGGTGATTTGGGAACACTTGGTTCCTTAAGGTTGGCTTATTTGGCCAAGTTTGACTTCGGTCAACATTTTGAGCAAACGACCTCGGAATCGAGTTTTGATAGCTCCAGTAGCTCCGTATAATAATTTCGGGCTTGGGCGTGTGTTTGGCTAGGATTTTCGATGACCCGGGAGCATTTCGGCACACGAAATAGAAATTAGGATTTCCTTATATTTGAAATTTGGCTTGGGACGTGGTTTTATGCTATCGAGGTCCGAACGGAATTCCAGGACCGGGAATAGTTCCGTATAGTCATTTATGAATTGTTTGCAAAATTTGAAGTCATTCCGAGTAGTATAGACTCGTTCGACGCAATGAAGTGAATTCTGGAATTCTTAAGTTCTTAAGTTGATTCAATTTGGTTTTGGGGTTGAATTTTGAGTTCCGTTGTTGTTTTTCATGTTCGAGAAGTTCGAACGAGTCCGTATCATGAATACATACTTGCCGGTACTTTTGGATGGGGTCCCTATGGGCTCGGGTGTGTTTTAGACCCCCGAGAGCTAAGTTAGAAAAACTAGAAATTCTGCTATCTGTTTTCCTTCTCTGCGATCGTAGAAGGTGGATTGCGATCGCGGAGAAGGATTTTGCTGGGCTGTTGATTGTTCTCTGCGATCGCAGCCTTTTCTTGCAATCGCATTGAGTCGCATCTGGGCCGGGTGAGTTTGTTCTTCGCGATCACAGGACCTCTGCTGCGATCGCAGAGGTCAGGCAAGCTGGTCTTCGCGATCGCAGGCCTCAGGTCGCGATCGCATAGAAGCATTATCTGGGCAGTTTAATTAATACGGGAGTTGGCCATTTTCCACCATTCCCACCTTCTTCCTTGAGCTTTTGGAGACAATTTAAGAGAGCGATTCCATCATTGTTGTCAAGGTAAGTAAAACTCCATAATTTTTCTAGCTTTAACATCAATTCCTAGCTAAATCCCCCTTCTAAATCCTAAAATTTATGAAATTGTGTAGTAATTTAGGGATTTTGGGAATCTTATGAATTATCCATTTTAGCCATGAATTCTAGCAAGAACTTGTATAATTATGATCCTTAGATTTCGGGTAATTGATTCCTTCAAGAATTTTTGAAATTCGAACGTGTGGGCCCGAGGTTGAAATTCCGAAAACCTTCAAGAATGCTTAATTTTGGGATTTCTTATTAATTCTCCTTCTTTGAGCTTAGAATTGATTCAATTATATTGTTTTTGGCTAGTTGTGAGCCATCGAGTGTAGATTTTAGAGATTCGGGTGCATCCTTGATCCGAAAGGTGATTTCGTCGCGAGGTGAGTCTCCTTTCTAACCTTGTAAGAGGGAATTGTCCCCATAGGTGTTCCATGTGTTGTATGTTTGTGTTTGGGGGCTACGTACGTACCACGTGACGAGAGTACGTACCTAGCGACTACTTTTGTCACGTCCGGGTAGGTTAGGACCACAGCATGCCATGTATTCTTCCTTAAATGAACTATATGCTTAGATTCATGCTTTTATATATCTTACTATTTTCCTGAGCTTTCATTTACTTAAATAGTTGGAAAGGATTGTGGTGAAATGAACTTTACATTCTGTGTGCGCATGTTGTCGCTTCGTAATTTACATCCCGCGAGCGTTATGTTCACTCTTATGGGAGCGGGTCGTATGCCACGGTGGATGAGCGTGCACTCTTGGTTCGAGATGGTCGATCCCCGGCAGTGCACTGGGATTTAATTAAGAACGCACTTTTTGTACAGGTCGGTCGATCCCCGGCAGTGCATGGACGAAGTTACACTATGATATGATAGGACCACATTTAGACGCACTATTGGTACGGGCTGGTCGATCCCCGGCAGTGCGTAGGCAGGATTATTGGTAAGCATGCACTCTTGGTACGGTTCGGTCGATCCCCGACAGTGCATAGCTATTTAGACGCACTGTTGGTACGGTCTGGTCGATCCTCGGCAGTGCGTTGGCAGGATTATCGTTAAACATGCACTCTTGGTAAGGGCCGGTCGATCCCCGGCAGTTCATAGCTATTCTTCCTCATGACTCCGGCCGGTTGTCTTACTCTTGTGTGCGCATGTCTGTTTGGTACCGTTTTCCCGATTTATGATTTGAGAAATGTTTGGGAAGAGGGAAAAGTAAGTTGTTATTGCTTTCAATATTTATTTGGGAACTCTGTATTCTCTTTGCAACTGTGGTGCACTGTTTACATGTCTACTATTTTCCTTATATCTTGTTTTATGCTATTACTGTTGGACCTTAGTGAGTATTGAGTCGACCTCTCGTCACTACTTTTTCGAGATTAGACGGGGTACTCACTGGGTACATATTTATTTATGTACTCATGTTGCACTTTCTTTTCTTATGTACTTGACTGTACAGGTCCGGAGGCTGGTATACCTGATTATTCGGTCGGTGCTAGGTATTGACTACGTGATCATACTTCACGGTGAGCTGCTCTTCCTGGCAAGTTCCTGGTAGCACCCTCGAGTTTCTTTTGTCATGTTCTCTGTCTATTTCATTTAGACTGAGGCCCTGTATTTATTTTTAGTCATTGTATATTCAGTAGTTGCTCGTGACACTCGTGACACTAGTTCCTCGCACACACGTAATTTGTATTTTGGGTATGAGCTGTGTATCTATATATGTGCTTCGGTTTTGCCCTATGCCTTTACATTGCTAGCATTATGTTAATTGTTTAAAATTGGTAATTTCCGACATGTTTAATCAGGCGGGGAAGGGGTATCACCTAGTGTCTTCTATATTGGCTTGCCTAAACCCGCTTATGGGCGCCATCGCGACCTGAATCAGGATTTGGGTCGTGACAACGTGGTATCAGAGCTTTAGGTTCACGTAGTCTCACGAGTCACGGGCAAACCCAGTAGAGTCTTGCGGATCGGTACGGAGACGTCTGTACTTATCTTCAAGAGACTATAGGGTGTTAAGAAACTCCTCCTTGTTCTGATCCTATCGTGCAATATACAATGTAATCAAATTGATCTTCTACTCTCTCACAGATGGTAAGGACGCGTGCTTCTCATGTTCATGATCCAGGGGAGGCCGCTACCCCCGCCGCTCGAGGTCGTGGTAGGGGCAGGGGTAGGGATCCTGTTTGAGGTAGGGGACGAGGGCGTCCCAGAGGTGTACCAATTGCACCGCTTGAGGATCCTATTATCGAGGAGCAGGATGAGTTGCCTCCAGTTTCTCCTGCTCCAGCGGATTTTATGACAGCGCCAGGCTTCCAGGAGGTCATGGGCCGCATGTTGAGATTTATTGACACTATGTCCAAGGCAGGCTTACTTCCAGCAGACCATGCGACTTCCCAGGCCGGAGGGGGAGTTTATACCCCTACCGCTCAGGCCACCAGACAGGCAGCAGCAAATCACACTCTGGGCACACCGCCCGTGGGTGGAGTTCAGCCTATCGTAGCACAGCCAGATCACAGGCCAATCGCAGAGGGTGACCAACAGAAGATGCTTGATAGATGGACCTGACTTCGCCTTCCAGTCTTCGGGGGTGAGAGGGGTGAGGATGCCCAGGATTTCATCGACATGTGCAGGGGCAAACTGCACAATATGAGGATACTAGATTCACATGGGGTGGACTTCACCACATTTGAGCTAAAGGGAAGAGCTCGCCGCTGGTTGCAGTCCTATGTTCTTAGCAGGCCAGCGGATTCTCCTTCTGTCACTTGGAGTGAGTTCACCCAGCTATTCTTGGATAGATAGATTCCACTGTCTGAGAGAGAGGAGCTTCGAGGTCAGTTTGAGAGGTTAGAGCAGGGGCAGATGTCTGTGACGGATTATGAGGCGAGGTTTTCAGAGTTATCCCGCCATGCTCTTATGATATTGCCCACTGATGCCGAGAAAGTGTGGTGATTCGTGGCAGGTTTACATCCGGGTATCAGGACCTCCATGGACAGAGAGGTAGAGATGGGTACCCCATACTAGCTTGTAGTCGAGATAGCTCGACGGATTGAGGGTTACCGTATAAGGAGCAATGAGCAGGGTCAGCCAGGTCAGCAGGACAAGAGGTCCAGGATCACAGGTGACGTCAAGGGTGCTCAGCTAGGGGCAGAGGTTAGTTCAGAGGCTGCCAGTTCAGTAGGCCTTCATATTCATCACCTCCACTACCTCCCAGGGGTATTCCAGTGAGGCCTCAGTTTAGTGCCATGGCAGAGCGCTCTTACCATCCACTAGCCATCCAGGGTGCACCCAGCGGTTACTCCAGCCGTCAGAGATCCTCCGGTTCCTATTCTAGTGCCTTGTCAGATGATTCTTACCGCCCCCAGCTATTTAGTGTTCTTCTTCTTCGGGACAGCAGACTACGACACCTAGAGGTTGTTTCGAGTGTGGGGCGCTGGATCATATGATCAGGCAGTGTCATAGGTATCGGGGCAAGGCCGTGCAGCAGAGTCACCAGCCTATGATTTCAGCACCAGCCGTTCGACCACATAAGGGTGTGGGTCGGGTTGGTAGGGGTCGTCCTAGAGGGGGAGGTCAGTAAGGAGGGGGTCAGTCAGCTCCAACTCGTTCTGGGGGAGCTCAGTCTTCGGGTGCTTCAGTCATATTCTATGCTATTCCGGCCAGATCAGACGCAGTGGCCTCAGACGCTGTGATTACATGTATTATTTCAGTCTGTGGTAGAGAGGCTTCTGTATTATTTGACCCAGGATCCACATACTCATATGTTCTAGCATTATTTTCCCATTCTCTTGATGTTCCTCATGATTCCATGGGTTCTCCCTTATATGTGTCCACTCTTGTGGGCAATTCTGTGGTGGTAGACTGGGTCTACCGATCTTGTGTGATTACCTTCTGTGGACTTGAGACTAGAGCCGACCTGTTATTGCTTGATATGGTTGATTTCGAGGTTATTTTGGGCATGGATTGGCTATCTCCTTATCATGCTGTGTTGGATTGCCATGCTAAGACAGTTATATTATCCATGCATGAGTCGTTGAGGTTAGAATGCAGGGGTTCTTCAGTTAGTTCATTCAGTCGGGTCATTTCCTATATGAAGGCTCGACACATGGTCGAGAAGGGTTGCTTAGCATATCTTTCTTTTGTGCGAGACACCACCGTCGAGTCTCCTACCATTGATTCAGTTCCTGTTGTTCGAGAGTTTCCGGATGTGATTCCTTCAGATATTCCAGGCATGCCCCCAGATCGATATATAGACGTCTGCATTGATTTGGCTCCAGATACTCATCCTATTTCTATTCCCCCTTATCGTATGGCTCCTAAGGAGGTAAAGAAGTTGAAGGATCAGCTTGAGGAGTTGTTGAACAAGGGGTTCATTAGGCCGAGTGTGTCGCCGTGGGGTGCTCCAGTCTTATTTATCAAGAAGAAGAATGGGTCTATGCGGATGTGCATTGACTATCGTCAGCTAAATAAAGTCACCATCAAGAATAAGTATCCTCTACCACACATTGATTATTTGTTTGACTAGTTGCAGGGTGCTCGTGTGTTTTCTAAGATTGATCTGAGATCGGGTTATCACCAGTTGATGATTCGGGCTTCTGATGTTCCGAAGACGACATTTCGCACCAGATATGGCCATTATGAGTTCTTAGTGATGTCCTTTGGCTTGACCAATGCCCCAGCAGCATTTATGGACTTGATGAATAGGGTGTTCAGGCCATTTATTGACTCCTTCGTTATTGTTTTCATTGACGATATACTGATCTAGTCACAGAGCCTTGGTGAGCACGAGCAACATTTGAGAGTTGTGCGTCAGACCTTGCGAGAGCAGAAACTATATGCTAAGTTCTCCAAGTGCGAGTTCTGGTTAGAGTCTGTGGTATTTCTGGGACATGTGGTTTCCAGAGAGGGTATCAAGGTTGATCCGCAGAAGATTGAGGCAGTTCAGAGTTGACCGCATCCTACTTCAGCTTCAGAGATCAGGAGTTTTCTGGGTTTAGCAGGATATTACCGTCGATTCGTGGAGGGATTCTCCTCTATTCCAGCTCCATGACTAGGTTAACTCAGAAGAATGCCCCGTTTCGATGGTCAGACAATTGTGAGGCGAGCTTTCAGAAGCTCAAGGCAGCATTGACTTCAGCACCAGTTCTATCATTGCCTTCCGAGTCAGGGATGTATACTGTATATTGCGACCCTTCCCGCATCGGGTTGGGATGTGTGTTGATGCACGATGGCAGGGTTATTGCTTATGCTTCAGGAAGCTGAAGGTTCATGAGAAGAATTATCCGGTACACGACTTAGAGTTGGCGGAGATTGTTCATGCTTTGAAGATTTGGCGGCACTACTTGTATGGTGTATCTTGTGAGGTCTACACTGACCACCGTAGTTTGCAGTACTTGCTGAAGTATAAGGGTCCTTAATTTGAGACAGCGGAGGTGGCTTGAGTTGCAAAAGGACTATGATCTTACTATTTTGTACCACCCGGGCAAGGTGAATGTAGTAGCGGATGCTTTGAGCAGGAGAGCAGCGAGTATGGGTAGTTTGGCCTACATTACAGCTGAGGAGAGACCTTTAGCCTTGGACATTCAGTCCTTGGTCAATCACATGGTAAGATTGGACCTACCAGAGCCTCGTCGAGTTCTAGCTCATGTGGTTGCTCAGTCTTCATTGTTGGGTTAGATTAAGGCTCGGCAGTTTGATGATCCATGTCTTGTAGCGCTTCGGGATACGATGGTCCAGGGTATAGCCAAGGAGGTTACTTTGGGAGAGGATGGTGTTTTGATACTTCAGGGCCGATTGGGTGTTCCAGATATTGAGGGCCTGAGGGAGAGGATTCTAGCAGCCGCACAGTTCTCGGTATTATATTCATCCAGGAGCGACGAAGATGTTTCATGATTTGAAGCAACATTACTGGTGGAGGCGAATGAGGAAGGACATTGTTCAGTATGTGGCCAGGTGTCTTAATTGTCAGCAGGTTAAGTACGAGCACCAGAGGCCAGGAGGCTTGTTTCAGTAGATGCCCATTCCTCAGTGGAAATGGGAGTGCATCACCATGGACTCCGTGGTTGGGGTGCCTCGAACCTTGCGGAGGGTTGATGCGGTTTGGGTCATTGTGGATAGATTGCCAAATCGGCACATTTTATTCCTGTGGCTACTACTTATACGACAGAGAGGCTGGCTTAGATTTATATTCGAGAGATGGTCCGGCTACATGGTGTGCCGCTGTCTATCATATCAGATCGAGGTCCTCAGTTCACTTCGCATTTTTGGAGAGCTTTGCACAGCGAGATGGGAACTCAAATAGACCTCAGCTCAGCATTTCACCCTCAGACTGATGGCCAGTCAGAGCATACGGTTTAGATTTTGGAGGATATGTTCAGGGCTTGTGTGATTAATTTTGGAGGTGAGTTGGACAAGTTCTGGCCTTTGGTGGAGTTTGCATACAATAACAGCTATCAATCCAGCATTGAGATGGCTCTATTCGAGGAGTTATATGGTCGGCGATGTCGTTCTCCTATCGGATGGTTTGAGCCTGGCGAGGCCAAGTTATATGGCACAAATTTTGTGAGATATGCCTTGGATAAGCTGAAGATTATTCAGGAGGGGCTCCGCACAGCTCAGTCTAGGCAGAAGAGCTACGCAGAGGAGCGAGCACGCGATATAGAATTCATGGAGGGAGATAAGGTTATGTTGATGGTTTCCCCGATGAAGGGCGTCATGAGATTTGGGAAGAAGGGCAAGTTGAGCCCCAGGTTTATAGTTCCTTTTGAGGTATTGAGGCGTGTTGGACATGTTGCGTATGAGCTTGCTTTACCTTCAGCCTTATCAGGAGTTCATCCGGTCTTTCACGTATCCATGCTCCGGAGGTATCACGCCGACTTCTCGCACATGGTTGATTACAACGCAATTCAGTTAGATGAGAAGTTGGGCTACAAGGAGGAGCCAGTTGCTATTATTGATAGGAAGGACTGCCAGTTGAGGTCCAAGACAGTTTCTGCGGTTAAGGTCCAATGGAGGGGCCAACCAGTTGAGGAGGCGACTTGAGAGTCTGAGGAGGACATGCGGAGCAGATATCCACAGCTATTCGGCACTCCAGGTACGATTCTAGACCCCTTTCGGGGACGAACGTTTGTTTTAGAGGGGGAGAATGTAACAACCCAGCCGGCCGTTTTGCGTATTAGGATCCTGTTCCTTTAAATGAAACCTTCCATAGCGGCTATTCGTGCTTTATGACTTGCGGGAGCGGGTGGCTCAGGATTTGGGGATAGTTTGGGTGATTTAAGAACACTTGGTTCCTTAAGGTTGGCCTATTCGGCCAAGTTTGACTTAGGTCAACATTTTGAGAAAACGACCTTTGAATCGAGTTCTGACAGCTCCAGTAGCTCCGTATGATGATTTTGGACTTGGGCGTGTGTTCGGATCGGGTTTTCGATGACCCGGGAGCATTTCGATGCCCGAAATGGAAATCAGGATTTCCTTATATTTTAAATTTGGCTTGGGACGTGATTTTATGCTATCGAGGTCCGAATGGAATTCCGGGACCGGGAATAGTTCTGTATAGTCATTTATGACTTGTCTGCAAAATTTGAAGTCATTCTGAGTAGTATAGACCCATTCGGTGCAATGAAGTGAATTCTAGAATTCTTAAGTTCTTAAGTTGAGTCAATTTGGTTTTGGGGTTGAATTTTGAGTTCTGTTTTTTTTTTCATGTTCCGGAAGTTCGAGCGAGTCTGTATCATTAATACAGACTTGCCGGTGCTTTTGGATGGGGTTCCGAGGGGCTCAGGTGTGTTTTAGACCCCCGGGAGCTAAGTTAGAAAAACCAGAAATTCTGCTATCTGGTTTCCTTCTCTGCGATTGTAGAAGGTGGGTTGCAATCGCGGAGAAGGATTTTTCTGCGTTGTTGATTGTTCTCTGCGATCGCAGCCTCCCCTTTGCGATTGCAGAGGTCTGGGTTCCACACCTTCGCGATCACAGCCTTTTCTCGCGATCGCATTGAGTCGTATCTGGGCCGGGTGAGTTTTTTCTTCGCGATCGCATGACTACTGTCGCGATCGCAGAGGTCAGGCAAGATGGTCTTCGCGATCGCAGGCCTCAGGTCGCGATCGCATAGAAGCATTATCTGGGCAGTTTAATTAATACGGGAGTTGGCCATTTTCCACCATTCCCACCTTCTTCCTTGAGCTTTTGGAGACATTTCAAGAGAGCTATTCCACCATTGTTGTCAAGGTAAGTAAAACTCCATAATTTTTCTAGCTTTAACATCAGTTCCTAGTTAAATCCCCCTTCTAAATCCTAAAATTTATGAAATTGGGTAGTAATTTAGGGATTTTGGGAATCTTATGAATTATCAATTTTATCCATGAATTCTAGCAAGAACTTGCATAATTATGATCCTTAGACTCCGGGTAATTGATTCCTTCAAGAATTTTCAAAATCGAACGTGTGGGCCTAGGGTCGAAATTCCGAAAACCTTCAAGAATGCTTAATTTTTGGATTTCTTATCAATTCTCCTTCTTTGAGATTATAATTGATTCAATTATACTATATTTGGCTAGTTGCGAGCCGTCGAGTGTAGATTTCGGAGATTGGAGCGCATCCTTGATCCGAGGGGTGATTTCGTCGCGAGGTGAGTCTCCTTTCTAACCTTGTAAGAGGGAATTGTCCCCATAGGTGTTACATGTGTTGTATGTTTGTGTTTGGGGACTACGTGCGTATCACGTGATGAGAGTCCATACGTAGCGACTACTATTGTCACGTCCGGGTAGCTTATGACCACAACATGCCATGTATTCTGCCTTAAATGAACTATATGCTTAGATTCATGCTTTTATATATGTTACAATTTTCCTGAGCTTTCATTTACTTAAATAATTTGAAAGCATTGTGGTGAAATGAATTTTACATTCTGTGTGCCCATGTTGTCGCTTCGTAATTTACATCCCGCGAGCGTTATATAATTTCCTTCACTCTTATGGGAGCGGGTCGTACGCCACGGCGGATGAGCGTGCACTCTTTGTTTGGGTCGGTCGATCCCCGGCAGTGCACCAGGATTTAATTAAGAATGCACTTTTGCTACAGGCCGGTCGATCCCCGGCAGTGCATGGACGAAATCACACTATGATATGATAGGACCACATTTAGACGCACTCTTGGTACGGGCCGGTCGATCCCCGGCAGTGCGTAGGCAGGATTATTGGTAAGCATGCACTCTTGGTACGGGCCAGTCGATTCCCGGCAGTGCATAGCTATTTAGACACACTATTGGTACGGGCCGGTCGATCCCCGACAGTACGTAGGCAGGATTAATTTTAAGCATTCACTCTTTGTATAGGCCGGTCGATCCCCGGCAGTGCATAGCTATTCTTCCATATGACTCCGGCCGGTTGTCTTACTCCTGTGTGCGAATGTCTGTTTGGTACCGCTTTCCTAATTTGTGATTTGACAGATGTTTGGGAAGAGGGATAGGTAAGTTGTTATTGCTTTCAATATTTATTTGGGAACTCTATATTCTCTTTGCAACTGTGGTGCACTGTTTACATGTCTACTGTTTTCCTTATATCCTGTTTTATACTATTACTATTGGACCTTAGTGAGTATCGAGTCGACCTCTCGTCACTACTTCTCCGAGATTAGACAGGATACTCACTGGGTACATATTTATTTATGTACTCATGATGCACTTTCTTTTCTTCTGTACTTGACTGTACAGGTCCGGAGGCTGGTATACCTGATTATCCTGTCGGTGCTAGGTATTGATTGCGTGATCATACTTCACGGTGAGCTGCTCTTCCTGGCAACTTCAAGGCACCACCCTGGAGTTTCTTTTGTTATGTTCTCTGTCTATTTCATTCAAATTGAGGCGCTGTATTTATTTTTAGTCATTTTATATTCAGTAGTTGCCCGTGACACTTGTGACACTAGTTCCTGGCACACACATAATTTGTATTTTGGGTATGAGCTGCGTATCTATATATGTGCTTCGGTTTGGCCCTGCCTTTATATTTTCATGATTTTAATGTCCTATCATGCTAGCATTATGTTAATTGTTTAAAATTGGTAATTTCCGACATGTTTAATCAGGCGGGGAAGGGGTACCACCTAGTGTCTTCTATATTGGCTTGCCTAATCCCGCTGATGGGCGCCATCACGACCTGAATCAGGATTTGGTTCGTGACAAGTTGTTTCACTGGCCAAAAGAGAAAGATCCCCCTCTTCCTGAGAAATAGAAAATCCAAATCACAACTGCATTAATAAATGTCCAATCTGTCAGAATCCGAGATCAAACATGGTTTTATCTAATATGAATATCAGGTTTTAAATGTTGTCGTCAAAACTTAAGATCATCTATCAAAAACAACTACTACATCAACAAATGTCTATACGTAATAACGAGTCAACAACCTAATATATTTTTTTTTCATATTCATCCAGATGTAAAACAAATAGTGAATTCATTGCCTCAATCATTTGACTTGATTACATGAAACATAACCACTATTAGTATTATATCAGACGGAAAACACTTAGATTACACATCAAGAACATAAGGTTTAAGCTAAATGTGCTTGTAAAGTGTCCCAACTATAATGCATTCCTTGCTCGTTGGATCCTTAAGAATCCAAATATGGTTATCTGCAGCAAAAAAGAAAATGACGTTAGAGAGAAAAAAAACTGATCACTGTGATAACCCTAAGAGGTCATCTTATGTGAATCTAATTTTTACTGTGTTCCGAGGCCCTGAAAGTCTCTGTTAATCTCACCTCGATGTGCGTGCGCAGACCAGGCGCGTAGACGGAAAGCCTTTTATGTGAAAACTTGATTAAGAGTTGACTTCATGTTCATTAATTGAATAAAGTTGACTTTAGTCAACATTTTTGGTATCCGGACCTGGACCAGTGATCTGACAGTCCTGGAAGGTTCGTAGGAAAATATGGGACTTGGGCGTATGCCCGGAATCGAATTCTGAGGACCCAAGTCCGAGAAATGAATTTTTAAAGAAAATTATTTTATGAAAATTTTAAAGGCTTATGAAAATGAACCTTGACGTGAAACCTGTGCTGTCGGGCCCGTATTATGATTTCGGAGCCCGGAACAGGTTCAATATGTGTAATTTAAGTTATCTGTGAAATTTGGTAAGAAGTGGACCTAATTTGATGAGTTCCGGAACAAAATGAAAAAATTGGAATTAATGAAGTTTCGAGAATTTTCATAGGATTTGAAATTTGGCTTGAAATGTGATTTTCTGTTCCCGAGGTCTGAATGAAATTTTGAGACCGGGGACAGTTTCGTTATGTTATTTATGACTTTTCTGCAAAATTTGAAATCATTCCGAGTAGTATAGACCGGTGCGGTGCATTGAAGTGAATTCTAGAATTTCAAGTTCTTAAGGTTTGATTCAATTTGGTTTTGGGGTTGAATTGTGAGTTTCGTTGTTGTTTTTTAGGTTCTGAGAGTTCGAGCGAGTCCGTATCACGAATACAGACTTGCCGGTGCTTTTGGACAGGGTCCCGAGGTGCTCGGGTGAGTTTCGGACCCCCGGGAGCTAAGTTAGAAAACCAGAAATTTCTGTTATATGGTTTCCTTCTCTGCGATCGAAGAAGGTGGGTTGCGATCGTGGAGAAGGATTTTGCTGGGTTGTTGATTGTTCTCTGCGATCGCAGCCTCCCCTTCGCGATCGCAGAGGTATGGGTTCCACGCTTTCACGATCGCAGGCTGTTATTGCGATCGCATTGAGTCACATCTAGGCCGGGTGAGTTTGTTCTTCGCGATCGCAGGACCTCTGCCGTGATCGCAGAGGTCTGGCCAGTTGGCCTTCGCGATCGCAGGACCTCTGCCGCGATCGCAGAGGTCTGGCCAGTTGTTCTTCACGATCGCATGCCCCTTGTCGCGATTGCAGTTAAGGATACCCTGGGCAGTTTTATTAAATACGGGACTTAGCATATTTCCTCCATTTTCATCTTCCTCCTCAAGTTTTTAGAGAACTCTTCAAGGGACCTTCCAGCACTGCTATTGAGGTAAGTAAATTCCATAGTTCTACTAGTTTCAAACATTAGTTCCTAGTTAAATTCACTATTAAATTACCTAAAATCATAGAATTAGGTAGTAAATTTAGGGTTCTTGAGGATTTTGTGATTTTCCATTTTAGGCCATGAATTCAAGTAGAAACCACACCTTAATGATCCTTAGGCTATGGGTGAGTGATCCCTTTGAGAATTTTCGGAATTTGATCATGAGGAACCGAGGTTGGAATTTGGGAATTCTTCAAGAATAGCGATTTTATTGATTAACTAGAATAACTTCCCGCTTTGTGCATGCATTGATATTATTGTATACCTTTTGGCTAGTTGCGAGACCTCGGGTGTAGAGTACGGAGTTTCGGGCACAATTGTGGTCCGAGGAGTAGGTTCGACACGAGGTGAGTCTCCTTTCTAACCTTGTAAGAGGGAATTTTCCCCATAGGTGATGTATATGCTATGTGTAAATTGTTTGGGGGCTACGTACGCGCCAAGTGATGAGAGTCTGTACGTAGCGGCTATTATTGTTATGTCCGGGTAGTTAGGCCCACATCATGCCTTGTATGCTTTCTCGTAATGCCTTATATGTTTTTCCTTGTAATGCTTTATATGATATATTGTGACGCCATGTGTACTATAAGGTTATGTTTTTTATAGTGTTGTTCCTCTGAGGCATTATGGAAAAATTGTTGAATGGTAAGAAATTTTTTATGGAAGGTGTTGAGAAATTTTGAAATATATGGGATCGGGTCGTACGCCACGGCAGTGTTGAAAAGAAACTGAAATAAATATGGGATCGGGCCGTACGCCACGATAGTGTTGAAAAGAAATTGAAATGAATATGGGATCGAGCCGTATGCCACGGCAGTGTTGAAAAGAAATTGAAATGAATATGGGATCAGGCCGTACGCCACGGCAGTGTTGAAAAGAAATTAAAATGAATATGGGATTGGGCCTTACGCCACGGCAGTGTTGAAAAGAAATTGAAATGAATATGGGATCAGGTCGTACGCCACGGCAGTGTTGAAAGGAAATTGAAATGAATATGGGATCGGGTCGTACGCCACGATAGTGTTGGAAGGAAATTGAAATGAATATGGGATCGGGCTGTACGCCACGGCGAGTGTAGAAAGTACCTTATGGGAGCGGGTCGTACGCCACGACGGATCTAAGAGTTTGTGATTATTGTTTCGTTCGGTGGTCTTACCCTTGAAGGTGCTTTATTGTTTAGTTCAGCAATTGTTTGGATTTCTGCTCTTGATATATATATTTGTTATTACTGTCTGACCTTTATTTCATTATATCCTACCATATGTTATTACTGTCTGACANCCCGGCGACTTCCTAGCAGCACCTTGGAGTTCTTTTGTTATATTCTCTGTCCATTTCATTCAGATTGAGACTTTGTATATATTGTAGTCATTGTATATTCAGTAGTTTCCTATGACACTCGTGACACTAGTTCTTGGCACACACGCGTAGTGTATGTATATTTTGGGTTTTGGGTTGTATAGCTATGAATATGTTTTATTTCGGCCTTGTATTTACTATGATTTTTCCTGCAACTCAAGGCTAGTATCATGTTAGTTGTTTTAAACTGGTAATTATTGACTTGTTCGATTAGATGGGAAGGGTAACACTTAGTGTAATTTGTGTTGGCTTGCCTAACCCCGCCGTTGTGCGCCATCACGACCCGGATTAGGATTCTGGGTCGTGACAATGTGGTATCAGAGCACTAGGTTCACGTAACTCTCAAGAGTCACGGGCAGGCCTAGTAGAGTCTTGCGGATCGGTACGGAGACGTCTGTACTTATCTTCAGGAGGCTATAGGGTGTTAGGAAACTTCCCATTATCATATCCTGTCGTGCAATCTATGAGGTACTCAAAATTATTCTTCTATTTCTCACAGGTGGTGAGGACGCGTGCATCAAATGTTCCTGGTTCGGGAGAGGTCGATGCCCGGGCTGCCCAAGGTCGGAGTAGAGCACCTGATCGAGGTAGGGGACGAGGGCGTCCCAGAGCTACACCAGTGGAACCACCAGAGGACCCTATTATGGAGGAGCAGGATGAGGTGCCTCCGGTAGCACCTGCTTCAGTGGATTTCATGACGGGGCCAGGCATCCAGGAGGTCATGGGCCGTATGGTGAGATTCATGGACACTATGTCTCGGGCTGGTTTATTTCCAGCAAACCCTACTATTTCTCAAGCGAGAGGGGGAGTCCAGAATCCTACCGCTCAGGCCACAGGTCAGGCAGAAACAACACGTCATACCCCGGGCACACCGCCCGTGGGAGGGGTTCAGCCTGTGGTAGCAGCCCCAGAGCCCAGGTCAGTTGCGGGGGGTGACCAGCAGAAGATGTTGGATAGAGGCAGGGGTAGAGCACCTGCTCGAGGTAGAGGACGAGGGCGTCCCGGAGCTATACTAGTGGCACCACCAGAGGACCCTATTATGGAGGAGCAGGATGAGGTGCCTCCAGTAGCACCTGCTCCAGTGGATTTCATGACGGGGCCAGGCTTCCAGGAGGTCATGGGCCGTATGCTGAGATTCATGGACACTATGTCTCAGGCTGGTCTATTTCCAGCCGACCCTGCTACTTCTCAGGCGGGAGGGAGAGTCCATACCCATACCGCCCAGGCCACAGGCCAGGCAGCAACATCACGTCATACCCCGGGCACACCGCCCGTGGGAGGGGTTCAGCCCGTAGTAGCAGCCTCAGAGCCCAGGCCAGTTGCAGAGGGTGACCAGCAGAAGATGTTGGATAGATGGACCCGACTTCGCCATCCAGTCTTCAGGGGTGAGCGGGGTGAGGATGCATAGGATTTATTGATAGGTGCAGGGACAGACTGCACAACATGAGGATTTTTGAGTCCCATGGAGTGGATTTCACCATATTTCAATTAGAGGGTAGAGCTCGCAGGTGGTGGCAACCACATATTCTCAGCAGACCAGCAGATTCTCCTCCTATCACTTGTGATCAGTTCGTTCAGCTATTTCTAGACAGATACATTCCACCTTCTAAGAGGGAGGAGCTACGGGGTCAGTTTGAGCGACTAGAGCAGGGGAAGATGTTAGTGACTGATTATGAGACTAGATTTTCTGAGTTATCTCGACATGACCTTATGATATTGCCTACTGATGCCAAGAGGGTGCAGCGGTTTGTGGCAGGCTTGCATCCAGTTATTAGGGCCTCTATGGCCCAAGAGGTGGAGATGGGTACCCCCTACCAGCTTGTAGTCGAGATAGCTTGACGGATTGAGGGGTATCGGTTGAGGAGCAGGGAGCAGGGTCAGCGGGACAAGAGGTCCAGGTTCTCAGGAGAGTTCAGGGATGCTTCAGCTAGGAGCAGGGGTCAGTTCGGGGGTGGTCAGCCCAGCAGACCTTCATATTAAGCACCCCACTACCCTTTCGAGGTGGTTCAGTGAGGCCTCAATTCGGCGCCATGTCAGAGCGTTCCTGTCAACCTCCAGCCATCCATAGTGCACCCAACGGTTATTACAGTCATTAGAGGTCCTCTAGTTCCTATTTCAAGGCCTTACCAGAGGGTTCACACCGCCCTCCGACTATTCAGGGTTCTTCCTCTATCGGGCAGCGGGCTGTAGCATCAGAGGTTATTTCGAGTGTGGGGAGCCGGATCATACGTGGAGGTATTGTCCCAGGTATCAGGGCAAGGCAGTGCATCAGAGTTATTAGCCTAGGAGTATAGCACCAGCAGTCCTGCTACCTCGAGCTGGAGGGCAGGTCGGTAGGGGTTGTCCTAGAGGGGGAGGCCAGCCAGGAGGAGGTCAGTTAGTTCCTGTTCACTCTGGGGGAGTTCAATCTTCCGGAGCCCCAACCAAATTTTATGTCATTCCGGCCAGATCAGATGCAATGGCTTCAGACGCCGTAATCACAAGTATTATCTCAGTATGTGGTAGAGAGGCTTCAGTACTATTTGACCCAGGATCCACGTATTCATATGTTTCAATGTTATTTTCTCATTTTATGGATGTCCCTCGTGAGTCCTTGGGTTCTCTTATATATGTGTCCACTCCTGTGGGCGATTCTGTGGTGGTAGACCGGGTCTACCGGTCTTGTGTGATCACTTTCTGCTGTCCCGATACCAGAGCAGATCTTTTATTGCTGGATATGATTTATTTTGAGGTTATCCTGGGAATGGATTGGTTGTCTCCTTATCATGTTGTGTTAGATTGCCATGCCAAGACAGTCACTTTAGCCATGCCTGAGTCGCCTAGGCTAGAGTGGAGAGGTTATTCAGTTAGTGCCTCCAGTCGGGTCATTTACTTCATAAAGGCTCGCCATATGGTCGAGAAGGGTTGTTTGGCTTACCTTGCTTATGTGCGGGACACCACTGCCGAGTCTTCGACCATTGATTCAGTGCCGGTGGTGCGAGAGTTTTCAGATGTATTTCCTTCAATCCTTCCAGGCATGCCTCCAAATCGAGATATTGATTTATGTATTGATTTAGCTCCAGATACTCAGCCTATCTCCATTCCCCCATATCGTATAGCTCCTAAGGAGCTGAAAGAGTTAAAGGAACAGCTTGAGGAGTTGTTGGCCAAGGGGTTCATCAGGCCGAGTGTGTCGCCGTAGGGTGCTCTTGTCCTATTTGTGAAGAAGAAGGATGGGTCTATACAGATGTGTATTGATTACCGCCAACTGAATAAGGTTACTATTAAGAATAAGTATCCTCTGCCGCGCATCGATGATTTATTTGACCAGTTGCAGGGTGCTCGTGTGTTTTCCAAGGTTGATTTGAGATAGGGTTATCATCAGTTTAAGATTCGGGCTTCGAATGTTCCGAAGACTGCATTTCGTACAAGATATGGCCATTATGAGTTCCTGGTGATGTCCTTTGGTTTGACTAATTCCCCAGCAGCATTCAAGGACTTGATGAATAGGGTATTCATTCTGTCTATTGATTCCTTCGTCATCGTCTTGATTTATTCGCAGAGCCTGGGTGAGCATGAGCAGCATTTGAGGGTTGTGCTCCAGACCTTGCGGGAACATAAGCTATATGCTAAGTTCTCCAAATGCGAGTTCTGGTTAGATTCCGTGGCATTTTTGGGGCATGTGGTATCCGGAGAAGGTATAAATGTTGATCCTCAGAATATTGAGGCGGTTCAGAGTTGGCCGCGTCCTACTTCAGCTTCAGAGATCAGGAGTTTCTTGGGCCTAGCAGGCCATTATCGCCGATTCGTGGAGGGGTTATATTCTATTGCAGCTCCATTGACCAGATTGACTCAGAAGAATGCCCCGTTTTGGTGGTCCGACGAGTGTGAGGCGAGCTTTCAGAAGCTCAAGTAAGCTTTGACCTCAGCACCGGTTCTGTCATTGCCTCCCGGTTCTTGGATGTATACTGTGTATTGCGACGCTTCACGCGTCGGGTTGGGATGTGTGCTGATGCAGGATGGCAGGGTTATTGCTTATGCTTCGCGCCAACTGAAGGTTCATGAAAAGAATTATCCTTTGCACGACTTAGAGTTGGCGGCGATTGTTCATGCTTTGAAGATTTGGCAGCACTATTTGTATGGTGTGTCATGTGAGGTCTACACCGACCACCGCAGTTTGCAGCACTTATTCACCGCGGGCAAGGCGAATGTAGTAGCAGATGCTTTGAGTAGGAGGGCAGCGAGTATGGGTAGCTTGGCCTACATTGCAGCGCAGGAGAGACCATTAGCCTTGGACATTCAGTCCTTGGCCAATCGCCTTGTGAGATTGGACCTTTCGGAACCTCGTCGAGTTTTGGCTCATGTAGTTGCTCACTCTTCATTGTTGGGGGAGATTAAGGCTCAACAGTTTGATGATCCATGTCTTGCAGAGCTTCGGGATACAGTGGTCTAGGGCAGGACCAAGGAGGTTACTTTGGGCGAGGTCGGTGTTTTAAGGCTCCAGGGCCGTTTATGTGTTCTTAATATTGATGGCCTGAGGAAGAGAATTCTAGAAGAGGCCCACAGTTCCCGGTATTCTGTACATCCGGGTGCGGCGAAGATGTACCGTGATGTGAAGCAACACTAGTGGTAGAGGCGGATGAAGAAGGACATAGTGCAGTTTGTGGCTAGGTGTCTCAATTGTCAGCAGGTCCAGTTCGAGCACCAGAGACCAGGAGGCTTATTTCAGTAGATGCCCATTCATGAGTGGAAATAAGAGCGCATCACCATGGACTTCGTGGTTGGGTCGCCTCGGACTTTGCGGAAGGTTGACGCGGTTTGGGTCATTGTTGATAGATTGACCAAATTAGTGCATTTAATTCCTGTGGCTACTACTTATACTATAGAGGCTGGCCCAGATTTATATTCGGTAGATAGTCCGGTTGCACGGTGTGCCGGTGTCCATTATATCATATCGAGGTCCTCAGTTCACCTCGTACTTATGTAGAGCATTGCACTGTGAGATTGGCACTCAGATAGATCTCAGCTCAGCATTTCACCCTCAGACTGATGGTCAGTCGGAGCGTACAGTTTAGATTTTTGAGGATATGCTCAAAGCTTGTGTGATTGATTTTGGCGGTCAGTGGGACCAGTTCTTGCCTTTGGCAGAGTTTGCATACAATAATAGTTATCAGTCCAGCATCGAGATGGATCCATTCGAGGCTTTATATGGCCGACAATGTCGTTCTCCTATCGGGTGGTTTGAGCATGGCAAGGCCAAGTTATATGGCACATATCTTGTGAGAGATGCTTTGGATAGGGTGAAGATTATTCAGGAGAGACTCCACACAGCTCAGTCCAGACAGAAGAGTTACGCAGATCAGCGGGCGCGTGACGTAGCATTTATGGAGGGAGATAAGGTTATGTTGAAGGTTTTGCCGATGAAGGGCATCATGAGATTTTGGAAGAAGTGAAAGCTAAGCCCCAGGTTTATAGGCCCTTTCAAGGTGTTGAGGCGAGTCAGGGAGGTTGCTTATGAGCTCGCTTTACCTCCGCCTTATTAGGAGTTCATCAGGTTTTTCATGTATCCATGCTCCGGAGATATCATGCCGATTTCTCTAACCTGATTGATTTAAGCACTATTCACTTAGAGGAGAAGTTGGGCTTCGAGGAGGAGCCAGTTGCTATTATTGATAGGCAGGACCGCCAGTTGAGGTCTAAGAGAGTTTCTGTCGTAAAGGTCCAGTGGAGGGGCCAACCAGTCGATGAGGCGACTTGGGAGTCCGAGGAGGACATGCGGAGCAGGTATCCACAGCTATTCAGCACTTCAGGCACGATTCTACGTCCGTTCGAGGACGAACGTTTATTTTAGAGGGGGAGATTGTGATGACCAAAAAGGTCATCTTATGTAGATTTAATTATGACTGTGTTCCGAGGCCTCGAAAGACTCTGTCAATCTCACCTCGATGTGCGTGCGCAGCCTGGGCGCGTAGCCGGCAAGCCTTTATGTGGAAACATGATAAAGAGTTGAATTTATGATAATTAATTGAATAAAGTTGACTTTGGTCAACATTTTTGGTAAACGGACCCGGGTCTGTGATTTGACGATCATGGAAGGTCTGTAGGAAAATATAGGAATTGGGTGTATGCCCGGAATCGAATTCCGAGGACCCAAGTCTGAGAAATGAATTTTTAAATAAAATTGTTTTCTGAAAATAATAAATGCTTATAAAAATGAACCTTGATGTGAAACCTGTGCTGCCGGGCTCGTATTATGGTTCTGGAGCCCGGAACAGGTTCAATATGTGTTATTTAAGTTATTTGTGAAATTTGGTAAGGAACGAACTTGATTTAACGGGTTTCGGATCAAAATGGGAAATTTAGAGTTCGTGAAGTTTTGAGAATTTTCATAGAACTTGAAATTTGGTTTGGAATGTTATTTTATGCTACCGAGGTCCGAATGCTATTCCGAGACTGGGAATAGTTCTGTTATGTCATTCATGACTTGTGTGCAAAATTTGGGGTCGTTCCGGGTAGTATAAGTCGGTCCGGCGCGTGTTATAGAAAATCAAGAACTTAGAAATCCTTAAGTTTGATCCTAGGAGTTTTGAGGGGTGATAATTAGATTTAGCGTTGTTTTGGGTGTTCTGAAGGCTCGAGCGAGTCCGTATTATTAGTTAGGACTTGTTGGTATAAGTGGACGGGGGCTCGGGTGGGTCCAGGTGCCTCCTGGACACCACACGAGGCCAAAAACAAGCTTAAGATGCAGCTGGTGCACCTGATCTAGTGTGACCGCATGTGCAGTTGCCCAGCCGCAGGTGCGGGACCGCTCCTGCGGTCCCAGCCTCGTAGGAGCGAAGGTTCCGCAGGAGCGGAATCGCAGGTGCGGTCTCAAGCTCCGCAGGTGCGACCCCAACCCCTCTTGCCCTATTCCGCAGGTGCGAGACCGCAGGTGCGGTCCTCGAGCCGCATGTGCCGAATCGTTGTAGGCCAGGCAGTTAAATTTCATTTAAACACGGGATTGAGTCATTTCTTCCATTTTCCATCTTCTTCCTTGTGTTATTTGGGAGCTTCCAAGAGGGCCTTGAACCTAGTACTTGAGGTAAGTAAATTCCCTATCTAGCATTAGTTTCAAACATTAATCCCTAGTTAAATTCCCTACTATATTATCTAAAATCATTGAATTAGGTAGTAATTTTTAGGGCTCTTGAGGATTTTGTGATTTTCCATCTTAGGCCATGATTTCAAGTAGAAATCACACCTTAATGATCCTTAGGCTATGGGTGACTGATCCCTTCGAGAATTTTTGGAATTTGAACATGCGGGACCGGGGTTGGAATTTGGAAATTCTTCAAGAATAGAAATTTTAGTGAATAACGTAGATAATTTCCCACATTGTGCATGCATTGATTTAATTTTACACCTTTTGGCTAGTTGCGAGTCCTCGGGTGTAGTGTTCGGAGTTTCAGGCGCAATTGTGGTCCGAGGGGTAGATTCGACACGAGGTGAGTCTCCTTTCTAACCTTGTAAGAGGGAATTGTCCCCATAGGTGATGTATATGCTATGTGTAAATTGTTTGGGGGCTACGTACGCGCCAAGTGACGAGAGTCCGTACGTAGCGGCTATCATTGTTATGTCCGGGTAATTAGGCCACATCATGCTTTATATGCTTCCTCGTAATGCCTTATATGCTTCCTTGAAATGCTCTATATGATTTATTGTGACTCCATATGTACTATGAGATTATGTTTTGTATAGTATTGTTCCTCTAAGGCTTTATGGATAGTTGTTGAAAGGAAAGGAATTTGTTATGGAAGTAAGTATTTGTGATATATATGGGATCGGGTCGTACGCCACGGCATGTTTGAGAGTGATTATGTCTATATGAGATCGGGCCGTATGCCACGGCAGAGTTGAAAAGAAATTGAAATATAAATGGGATCGAGTCGTACGCCATGGCAGTGTTGAGGAGTATTTGTGATATATATGGGATCAGGTCGTACGCCTTGGCAGTGTTGAGTAATACTTGAAATACATATGGGATCGGGACGTACGCCATGGCGAGTTTAGAAGGTACCTTATGGGAGCGGGTCGTACGCCACGGCGGATCTAAGACTTGGTGATTATTGTTTCGTTTCGGTGGTCTTACCCTTGAAAGTGCAATATTGTTTAATTCAGTAGTTATTTGGATTTGTACTCTTGATATGTACCTGTTGCTTATTTCCTGACATGCCTACTTTATTTCATTATATTCTATCAATTGTTATTACTGTTGGAGCTTAGTGAGTATCGAGTCGACCTCTCGTCACTACTTCTTCGAGTTTAGGTGGGATACTCACCGGGTACATATTTATTTAATATGTACTCATGCTGCACTTCTGTACTTAACTGTACAGGTTCTGAGGCCGGTGCTTCTGGTTATTGTACCGGATATAGATACTGAGCTCATGGACCTGACTTCATGCTGAGTTGTTTCCTCTAGCGATTCCCAGCAGCACCATGGAGTTTTCACTTACTTTTGTTATTTTCCCTGTCTATTTCATCCAGAATGTGGATTTGTATATATATTACTTTCCTTTTTATATTCCGTTAGTATGCCCATGACTCTCGTGACACTAGTTCCTGGCACACGAGTAGTGTATATTTTGGGTTTTGGGTTGTATAGGCATACATATGCTTTATTTTGGCCATGTAGTGTTACGCTTTTATTTGCGTATCAAGCTATCATCATGTTTAACTGTTTAAAAATTGGTAATTATTGACTAGTTTAATAAAATTGGAAAGGTGACACTTAGTGTAATTCATATTGGCTTGCCTAACCCCGTCGTTGGGCGCCATCACGACCTGGATTAGGATTATGGGTCGTGACAGTCGACCTATGTTTAGTGTACAATGATCATCTTGGTCTTCTAGGACCGGATGTCTTATGTATAAATTGGTATTACATGTTTTATTCTATTAATCGTACGACAACCATTTCCTCTCATTTACCTATGATCGCATGATAAGAAAAGATACGTTATGTTGGTACTCACTTGAGTAAGGTGCCCGGTGCACGTCGCTACCCATCGGTTTGGGTCGTGACAAATAAGAACTTCTTTTTATGCCTCGTTATCAAACTCATGTTACCAGATCATCTCAAAAAGAAGGAAGGGCTTAGCCTTAACATACCTGAGCCGATTCTCTTGACAATCCTTCTACCACACGCCAATCATGACGAAACACGTACGGCGAATCGAATTAGGGGAAAATCCATATGATTTTCTTAAGAAAGATTGCACCGTACTCCTTAGAATCACAAATCCCATTACTATTACGCCGTATAACTTTGGTTCAATTCCTTGTTGAACATCGTTACTTGGTAGATGTAGAACACCTCCATTTTGGTGAATTTGATCACACTCTTGTATGGCTTTCCATGCTGAAGCAATAACGTTTCCATTCCATGTTGAATTAAAGTCCATTCCTAGCACATATATCTCCATTCTCCATAATAATAATGTAGTAAATAATGATGTACGAATATTTTGTTAAGACTTTTGGTTGTGGACCCCACTTTAGGGGATGATTAAGCTACACATATTCTCTTAAAATGCAACCTTGTAATGAGAGTTAAGAGTCATTACTAATGCCTCTTTGGGCTACCACGTGAAGGTTTATTAAACCTTATCCAAATAACTTAATCACTTAGTTAATCTCTTATTCAAATCGGTAATTACCCATTACCCACATAATTAAGAAATATCTATAATTACTTTGAATACTACTCACTTTTAACGCACTTTATATACCTTACTATCATGGTCATATGGTACCTTGTATGGCACTAGCCCATAAATACGGGGTATTATAGTTTGTACTGTATTTTTTCTCCAACTTCAATGAAACTCTTTTCCTTCGATTTTCTCACCTTTTCGCCTTCAAAAATTTAATTATCTCTTGTTTGAAATAGCATAATTCTTATAATCTCCAAATAATCTCATTACGTACGCGAAGGTATGCCGTAGTTCGAAAGTATCACAAATTTACTTATCTCTTCGATAACCGTATTTCATATCATCCCAATGAATTTCCTTTCTTTATTCTTCAAATTATTACTCAATCGAAGGCCCAACATCATCTTTATCTATCATAATTACACCCTCATTCTACTACCAGGGAATCATGACATCTCCTCTAAATGCTACTAGTGTTAGACTGCTTTGAGTTCATTCAGGCTATATTAAGCTTCTATAACTTAGAGAAACCATTAACTCTCTTGTTTTCATGGACCTAATAACAAGGACTTATCAATTTTCGTCACCTTCTCACCTGCCTTTTCTTATCCATACTCCTGTCTTCCTAAAACCTTGTTGATCTACCATACTTTAGCTTGCGGCCTACACATACCTCGTTATAGTACTTGTAACCTTTTTTCAACTTACTTGCACCATCAATTTCCTTATGTTATTCTGGAACATCAAGCAAGACATTACATCGACTCTAACTCTTCTTTACTCTCTTAACTAGACCTCTCGGTACCTAGAAACCTTAGGCAGGAAGATATGCCACTGACGACGTTGCTATCATCCATGGATATTGAACCCTAACGCTTCTAGCCTTCTATCTGAAGTATCGACTATTCACAACCTTCTACACTTGAGTATCTCGTATGTTGTTTACATATACCTTAAAATCTCGCATCATATATTCGATCTCTTTCATGACATTCTTTTCACATAGGTATAATTCACATCCACAACTTGAAGCTCATATTATAATACTTGCACCTCTGGTGCGTACACAATACGGTGGGAGATTCACACTGACTTCTTATGAGGCTAGTACTCTTCTAACTGGATTTATCATAGGGCCATTATATAATTTGGCTGTTGTACTATCTCTTTTGTACCTCTGATATTAAGAGTGAT
Organism: Nicotiana undulata; assembly: GCA_005239495.1. Taxonomy (NCBI): domain Eukaryota; kingdom Viridiplantae; phylum Streptophyta; class Magnoliopsida; order Solanales; family Solanaceae; genus Nicotiana; species Nicotiana undulata. The sequence continues at coordinate 23,025 of ML300066.1, read as the reverse complement.
TCTCCTATGTTCTCAATCACGATTTCTATAAGTTTTTGGGTCAAATAATCAAACTCCTAATTTAATTCCTTGATGTAATTCCTTAGGTTCCTCTTCCTTCTGATCAACCTTTATGTAGGCTTAAGCTATCTTCCGATCTGCAGCTCCATGTATTAGGTATTACTTTAGCCTTCCATGGGCGTTATCGAATATCCATGATACAATCTTTTAATAATTCAATCCTTTGTCTATGACTTGGACTCAATTCTTTCTTTTAACTTATACTAGAGTCTTCTACGGCTGTATGATTGTCAACACATATACTACATGGATTATACTCCGAAATCTCAAGTGTGTTCATAACGTAACTAACTCAGGATCATTGATCGAATAATTCCTTTCGTTGTTTCTCAAGTTTCTTTAAACGTAAGCTATTACTTTCCATGGTCTTTCTGCCCCCTTGTTGCGTGCATACTTAACTTATCTTAGTGCCCACACATATTGTAATTCCATACAACCCATATGATCTTGATTATCACCTTTTGATTTTTTTCTTCTTCCCGTTCACTAGCCACGATATGTGCTACTTTCTTATGGAGTGCATGCAACGTTGTTGTTAGACTGTTTTTACATGACCATTTATTCTTCGAGTTACCATGCTTAGGTTGAAACCTTCTTCCCTATTTGCTCAACTAGTCTTTCATTTAAGTACTTAGGGAGGACCCTCTGACTCTTGTAAAGTTGTGATATTATCACATCATATACTTGACGGAATTTTTGATGTTCTTCTGTGAAGACCCAAGGGGTCATTTTATAAAATTTGACCCCTTTTCATGCTAAATAACCATAAAAAGACAAAAATTAAATACCTCAATTTGCGTGCGCAGTCCGGGCGTGAAACCAGAAAGCTTTTATGTGAAAATATGAGAAATAATGATTTTTAGAATTTAAATTTTATAAATGTTGACTTCGGTCGGCATTTCGAGTAAACGGACCTGGATCCGTGTTCCGACGATCCCGGGAGGTCCGGAGTAAAATATGGGACTGGGGCGTATGTCCGGAAATGAATTCCGAGGTCCCAAGCCTTAGAAATCAATTTTTGAAAGAAATTGTTTTGCTTAAATGTTTGAGAATTCAAGAAAAGAAATAATGCTAAAAATCATTGGTATCGGGTCCATATTTTGGTTCCGAAGCCCTGTACAACTTTGTTATGATGTTTAAAGGTTAACTGTGCAATTTGGTGAAAAACGGGGTTCGTTTGACGTGATTCGGACATACGATTGAGAAATCATTAGCTTTAAGAGTTTTTTTTGAAAATTATGAGTTTTGAGGTTTAATTCATAGATTTACATGTTATTTTCATGATTTTATAGCACGAGAAAGCCCGTATGATGTTTCTAGACTTGCGTGCATGATTTGTTTAGAGCCTCGAGGGCTCGGGTGAGTTTCGGATAAGCCACGAGGTATTTTTCACTTATTGTGCGATCGCACAGAGTAAAGTTGGAAGCCCTGTTTGGTACACTGTGCGAACACACCTCCAGGAGCACGATCACACTGCTTTCATCCAGTTGTTCTATTCGAACGCACAGTACCCTTCACGATCGCACTAAGTTAAATTACGCTTGGGGGAGGGGAGGCCAATACCCTGTGCGATCGCACCCCTCCCCATGCGAACGCACTGCACAATTTTTCCCTTACCCTATGCGATCACACCTCACTACCCGCGATCACATAGTTGCCCAGTCCAGCTAATATAAGGTCGAACCCTTTCTTCTCCAATTTATCGAGGTTCTAGTCCTAAAAACGAGGTTTCTTCAACAATCTTCATCCTCAATTCATAGGTAATAAATTCCAAACCTTTTTCTTTCAATTTCTTACTATTTTGCATCACTTTTAACGAAAAAACAAAGAATTTTCATGGTAAAAATCTAGGATTTGGGTAGAAATAGGAATTATATAAAAATTGGATTTTTATATCAAATTAAGGTCGGATTTCAAAACTAATAGTGTATTTGGGTTCGGGGGTGAATTTGTAAACGTAATTTGGTCCGAACCCCGAGTTTAGACCAAGCGGGCTCGAGGTCGGGTTTTCACCTCTTTGAAGAAACTTAGGAAAAATTATATTTTTCATTAAGTTAGTTCCTTTAGAATTAGTTAATTATATTAAGTTAATTTTGATTAGATTCGAGCAAGTTAGAAGTGAATTCAAAAGGAAAAGCAATAATTAAGTAGTGAGTGGCCTGCGGAATTGAGGTAAGTGTTTTGTCTAACTTTGGCTTGAGGGAATAGGACTCCCCACTTGTTTGTTATGTGAAATGCATGGACGTGGTGTATAGGTGTGGTGACGAGTATCTATGCACCACCCAAATTGGTTGTCAAACATGATCCCTTTCCTGTTCCCCACTTATTTGATCTTTGTCTTAATTGTTATATGTTCATTATTGTTTCTATGAATATTTGGCCTTGTGGATTTGTTGTTAGATAATGTTTTGACTATTTGGAAAGAGTATTGGTTGTTTGAACTGGTTTCCTTGTGATATAAACCTGGTTGAGAGGTTTGGTATTGTTTTATGAAATAAATGTATATATTTTTGATATTCCTGTTGGTTTCATGGTTGAGAGATTACTGATGAAGTTATGAGAGAAATGCAGTTTATTATTCATAATTGTTGAGACAAAAATATTGTGAAAGGCTTGGCATAAATTGTGAAAATTATGAATAAATTGATATGATATGTCTGGTGGGAGCGGGTTGCACGCCGCAACAAGGAGTGATAAGGGTTGACAGGTGGGATCGGGTTGCACGCCGCAACAGGAGTAATAAGGGTCATATTTTAGGGAGGAGCAATAAGGGAGGACAGGTGGGAGCGGGTTTCACGCCGCAACAAGGAGCGACAAGGGAGGACGTTTATATTTTACTGATTTTTAAAGAAAAAGAAAATGAAAGTTTTGAAAAGTAAAAAGGTTTATTTTACTACTCTTTAAATATTTTTGCACTACTTTTTTTACTCAAAGTTAAAGTTTGGAACTTTGAATAGTTATTTAAGGATTGGTTATAGCTGAGTTATTTTATTTTGTTGCAGCACTTATTTATCTATTTGCTTAGATTTCTTTCTGGATTTATTATTTATTGTTGTTATCGACTATATTGTTGAAGTCCGACTTAGCCTCGTCACTACTTCGCCGAGATTAGGCTCAGCACTTACTCAGTACATGGGGTCGGTTGTACTTATACTACACTATGTGCTCTTTTGCACAGATCATGATACTAGTCAGCAATAGAGGACTTCAGGACGACCACCGATTAACTTGGAGACACGAGGTACGTCTGCCGGCGTTCGCAAATTCCGAGAGTCTTCTCCTATTATTATTTACACTCTTTTATTATATTCAGAACGGTTACACTATTACTTTCAGCCATTAATTGTAGTATTCTTTAGTAGTTCGTGGATTGTGACACTAGATCCTGGGGTAGTCTTAGAGTCATTTATATAATTAGTTCGTGGTTTGTTTCATTTAATTGGTCGCCATTATTATTTTATTTTATTATTTTTGGGAATCATTTTTATTAAGTTCATTTAAATTTATTTTTAGTATGATCAAGCAATTAATTAGGGAAATTAATTAATCGACTTCTAACATTGGCTTGCCTACCAAGTGTGGTGTTAGGTGCCATCACGGTCCATAGGTTGGAAATTTGGGTCGTGAGAAGTTGGTATCAGAGCAATAGGTTTACTTAGGTCCCACAATCCACGAACAAGCTTAGTAGAGTTTGAAGGATCGGTACGGAGATGTGTGTACTAATCTCTTAGAGGCTATTGAGTTAGGAAACAACTCCAATTTTATTTCCACTCTATCGTGTGAATTCTTGTATCTCAAATACTGATATGGATTCTTCTATTCTCTTGTAGATGGTGAGAACACGTGCTTCATCTTCCGCTGACCAGAATTTCGGACCTCCAACAGCAGCCGTTCCTACTAGGGGCAGAGGCCGAGGCAGGGGCAGGACTCAGCCCATTGCTCAGGCAGTAGTCACAGCTGTGGAACCCCAGATTGAGATTAATGAAGGGGTTCCGGCTCAGACTGTCCCAACGGGACCAACTCAGGTTCCCGAGGGGTTTATTGCTACCCCAGTTCTTCAGGATGCTTTGGTCCGTTTAGTGGGCCTTATGGAGAGTGTGGCCCAGACTGGCACTTTTCCTGTTGCAGCAGGCGTATCTCAGGCTGGAGGAGGGGTCCCAAATCCTACTACCCACACTCCAGTTCAGACTACTCCTCAGGTTCAGACTCTAGTAGCCAATCCCATTGGGGTAATTCAGCCAGTTGCAGTAGTGCCACCCACTAATGGGGTAACCATGTCATCAGATGCTTTGTGGAGACTTGACAAGTTCATTAAGCTATTCCCTGTCCATTTCAGTGGTGCGACTCCAGAGGACCCTCAGGAATATCTAGATAGTTGTCATGAGGTGTTGCGTAATATGGGTATTTTGGAGACCAATGGGGTCGATTTTACAACTTTTCAGATGACTGGTTCTGCCAAGAAAATGATGGAGAGATTTTTTGTTGACTAGGCCAGTTGGATCACCTGCTCTAACTTGGGATCAGTTTTCTCATCTCTTTTTGGAGAAGTTCTTACCTGTCACTACTCGAGAGGATAAGTGTCACGCCCCAAAACCAAGGGACACGACCGGCGCTCGACCGGGTAGCCCCAGTCAAGCGGACCTGGATTCCCTTTTCCATCCCACATATTACCCCGTGATTCCAATGTACATTATTCAACTATAATTTAAACACATTCTTACAACCTGGAATTAAACTCTAGATTTCTGTCATTACCCATATGTGGTACAATACTGACAAAATATACATAACATACAGGTTTACTTTACGTGGTCTACAAGTTATACTACCAAAAATACATATGTACATAACCCACATTTTTCTGTCTACAGAGCCTCTAAGAGTACAAAGGAGTTATATAATAATTGCCGGTAACAAGGCTCCGGCTATACCTTACACAAATACAAAATTGAAAATCTGCAAGAAGAGGTGGCATGAACCACACAGGGCCGCGAGAGGAAAGGGGCTCATCAAAACAGCTGATGGGACGTAGAGGAGGCACTACTGTTGGTGGGCTGGAGTACCTGCTATAGAACCACCTAAAATCATCACAAGAATGTAGCACCCCCGACAAAAGGGACGTCACTATATTTGAATTGTACTGGTATGTATGAACAAACTTTACTCTAAGTAAACTCAACAATGCACATGCAAGAGACAGACAGAGAGTCACACAATCACTGCACAAAGATATAGAAAGAAACAATATGGAAGTTCCACAATTCTCACTTCACCACAATAAAAATCACAATTCCACCCTTATCCCTTCTCAACATTCCACCCTTATTTCTTCTGTTGCGGCGCGCAACCTGATCCCACATGACAATCACAATCATTTCTTATGTTTCTGTTGCGGCGTGCAACCCGATCCCACCGGACAATCACATCTCACCCTTAGCACTTCTCACATATCACCCGTATCCCGCCTGTTGCGGCGTGCAATCCGATCCCACTAGACAATCATATCTCATATCAACAATGACAGTTCACAATTCAATCACAGAAAATTTCAGCAATAGGAATATAGCCCCTTTACAACCCACAATACGTATAAATAAATAAAAGAAATCGTGCCAGAATAAACCTTACCAAACAGTGAATCATATACGATATTCCACAGCCGTTTAGTTCCATTAACTCACACCACAACTCTTTTTTGTTACTTGTTACACAGCCTTTAGCACATACATTCATACTGTTGGATTCATTAACCTAATAGCATCATTTCACATAGCATGGTAGTGTGGTGATCAACTAAAGACAGACAAGGAATACACTTCACACTTCAACACAATTTGAACAACCATTTGCACATATTCACACCAATACACGTACCGTATGCTCGGACACCACAAAGCGATTTTACAAAGATTAAAGTTAGCCATACATACCTAGAGTCGAAATCCGCTTTTTAACGTTTACTCACAAATCACTGAACCAACTAGTACCGTCAATCTAGTTCACAAATAAACGTATTCAACTTAATATTGGAAGTCATGCATGCAATTCGAACTCTCTTAAACATTCTTCCAAACACTATGTGACCCCATTAGATTACCAACTCCGTCTTTGTGAAATTTACCCCAAACTACTTCCTCTTACTAAATTAACACCATTATTAGTCATGCATGCAAGGTCTTAGTTAATATTTTCAAAAACAAATCCATGCAAATCCTCCATTTGTTTAAAATAAGAAAATTAGTGGAAAAAGAGTTTGGAACCCTTACATACTAGAATGTGGAAGAAGAAGATTACTCGAATTATCAGGCCTGAGGGACTTTGAAAATCAACTTGATGGAAGACCACTTTCTCTTTCAAGAACTCCCATTTCCTTCTCTCTATTATGTTCAGAAAACTTGTAAAAATGAAGGGGTGTGGTGTTTTAATGAACTGGGGGTCGGGTTTTAAAATTAGAAAAATTAATAGCTCGACACCGAAATGCGGTCAGAAATGCAATCGCATTCCTGACATGCGGTCTGCAGAGACGACCACAGAATGGCCCTCCAGGTGGGCCAAAATTAAAACACATTGTGCAGGTATGCGACCACTATGCGGTCTGCATACACGTTATGTGATCGCATAACCTCCCTCATAGAAAATCAAAGGGCAAGAATGAGACAACTATGCGGTCCGCATAACCGATATGCGATCGCGTAATGGACCACATAGTTGTCCTCCATTTGGGCAGTGGCCTACCCAGGTATGCGACCATTATGCTGTCCGCATACCCGTTATGCGATCGCATAGTGCGTCGCATAACGCCCAACTTCTGGAAAATTTTATTCTTTCAAATTTCGGGGTACTTTACACAATCAAGGTCCGTTTTAAGAATTTCTACATTTTTAACAACTTGGGGACTTATTCGGTATTATTTTAAACAAGAAATTTTACGGGTCTTTACATTATCCGCCCCTTAAAATCATTCGTCCTCGAATGAGGATTTTGGAAGTCGTTTGGTTTTTAAAACATGATATGCAAACTTCCAGATTTACACTAACTCTAATATTTTAAGAAAATTTCGCCAGAGTCTCCTTTGTATTTAGACCCATCTACCTGTCAGAGAGCCCCCGAAACACATTTCCAAGCATCATTACACAGTTTCTGTTATCCCTTCAACTGGTATACAATTCATTACCTCAATACTTGCACACATCCAATTACTTTGACAACTACACATAGTTCATTCTCTTTACATCACAAATTAGCATATGATTCAATTAGTGGCACATACTTGCACATAATTTGGTCACTTTAGTGAGTCCCATACGATTCAATCACCTCAATACACCATATGTATAGTGCAATTAATCATTACCAATCTACACTACTATTAATCATTTTGGCCTATCACACAAGTTTCACAAAACATCATTCACTTCAAGGTTTGCACACCACCCATTTAATAACCTCATATACAGTTTTAGCACGCATTGGAAAGTTACAACAATAAGGAAATAAGGGAAAACGGGGTGTCTTTGCACGAATCTGAATACAACATCAAATTGCCTAGGGACAATAATTCGCACGATCATTACTATACTTGCTCAAACAGATGGGGATATTTTTCTTTCATTTCTTTCTTTGTTTCCCACGTGGCTTACTCGACTTGTTGACTTCGCCACAACACTTTAACAGAAGCAATCTTTTTGTTTCTCAATTTACGGACTTGCCTATCAAGAATAGAAACCGGAGCCTCTTCGTATGATAACTCTTCATTAACCTCAATAGTCCCAACTGGCACGATGGCGGATGGATCTCCAACCACTTTCTTCAACATAGACACATGGAACGCTGGGTGCACTAATGTTATTTCATGGGGCAATTCCAGCCTATAAGTCACCCGTCTTATCCTTTGAGCGATCCGATATGGCCCGACGTACCTAGGGCTCAACTTCCCTTTCTTCCCAAACCGCAACACTCCATTCATGGGAGACACCTTCAAGAACACCCAATCATCTACTTGGAACTCCAATTCTCTTCGACGAACGTCCGCATAGGATTTCTGACGACTCTGAGCGGTTTTTCATCCTCTCCTGAATGACTCTAACTTTTTCCATAGCTTGGTGCACAAGATCTGGCCCTAACAATTCCTCCTCACCAGTTTCAAACCATCCAATCGGAGATCTACACCTTCTTCCGTACAATGCCTCAAATGGGGCCATCTGAATACTAGCATAAAAGCTGTTATTGTAAGCAAATTCGATAAGCGGAAAATGGTCACCCCAACTACCTTTGAAATCTAACGCACAAGCTCGCAACATATCTTCAAGCGTTTGAATAGTCCGCTCCAACTGACCATCAGTCTGTGGATGGAAAGCCGTGCTGAGATTCACCTAAGTACCCAAGCCTTGCTGAAACTTCCTCCAAAAATTAGCTGTGAACTGGGCCCCTCGATCTGAGATAATAGAAATTGAAGTGCCATGAAATTTGACTATCTCCTTGATATACAACTGAGCATACCGTTCTGCAGTATCGATGGACTTGACTGGCAAAAAGTGGGCTTATTTGGTGAGTCGATCCACTATCACCCAAATTGAGTCGAACCTGCGTTGAGTGCAAGGTAACCCTACCACGAAATCCATATTGATCATCTCCCATTTCCACATCGGTATTTCCATAAGTTGAGTTAATCAACCGGGCCGATGATGCTCGGCCTTCACCTGCTGGCAATTCGGACATCTAGACACAAAGTTTGCCACACCGCTCTTCATACCGCTCCACCAATAAATTTCCCAGAGATCATGATACATCTTCGTAGAACCTGGGTGCACAGAATACCTGGAGCTATGAGCCTCCGCAATTACCCTCACCCGAATATTATCTACATCTGGAACACATAGCCTACCTTGAAATCGCAACACTCCATCATTGCTGCTGAGTGAAAATGTTGAAATATTGTTATTCAGAAATGCCTCCTTCAACTGTGCCAATGCTGGATCAATAAACTGCTTTTCTTTGACCTCCGCTACAAGTGACGATTCTGCCCCATTATGCACCATAACCTCCCCTTCGCCTGAGGTCGAAAGACAAACCCCCAAACTGGCCAATTGATAAACCTCCCAAGCCAAGAGCCACTGATCCGCTTCCAAATGAGCCAAACTACCCATAGACTTCCGACTGAGAGCGTCGGCCACCACATTCACCTTTCCTGGATGGTAGAAGATGTTCATATCATAATCCTTAAGCAATTCTAACCACCTCCTATGCCTTAGATTCAATTCCTTCTATTTGAATAAATACTGAAGACTCTTGTGGTCTGAGAACACGTCCACGTGGACTCCATAAAGATAATGCCGCCAAAATTTTAATGCAAACACCACTGTCGCGAACTCCAAATCATGCGTCAGATAATTCTTCTCGTGATTCTTGAGTTTCCTTGAAGCATATACTATAACCTTCCCATGTTGCATCAACACACACCCCAAACCATCCCTTGAAGCTTAGAAATAAACCACAAATCCCTCTATACCTTTTGGCAAGGTCAATACCGAATAGGCTGACTAAAAAAGCACACTTCATTCCAGTGGCTAGTACTTATACTTAAGAGCGGTTGGCTGAGTTGTATATTCGGGAGATTGTTCGCCTCCATGGGGTGCCCGTGTCTATCATTTCTGATCGGGGTACACAGTTTACTTCACACTTTTGGAGGGCATCTCAGCGTGAGTTAGGTACCCGAGTAGAATTGAGTACAACATTTCACCCTCAGACTGACGGACAGTCCGAGCGTGCCATTCAGATATTGGAGGACATGCTCCGCGCTTGTGTTATTGATTTTGGAGGTTCATGGAATCAATTCTTGAAATCAGCGGAGTTTGCTTATAATTACAGTTATCAGTCGAGCATTCAGATGGCTCCTTATGAGGCATTATATGGTGGACAGTGCAGATCGCCAGTTGGATGGTTTGAGCTAGTAGAGGCTCGGTTGTTGGGGACAGGCATAGTTCAGGAGGCCTTAGATACGTTCAAGGTTATTCAAGAGAGACTTCGTGCAACTCAGTCTAGGTAAAAGAGTTATGTCGATCGTAAGGTTCGTGATGTAGTATTCATGGTTAAAGAGAGAGTATTGATTCGTGTGTCGCCCATGAAGGGTGTTATGAGGTTTGGGAAAAAGGGCAAGTTGAGCCCTAGGTATATTGGGTCGTTTGAGATTCTTGATAAGGTGGGGGAGGTATCAGAAAGACTTGCATTTCCTCCGGGGTTATCCTCAGTTAATCTGGTATTCCATGTGTCTATGCTCCAGAAATATCATGGTGACCCGTCCCGCGTGTTACATTTCAGCTCTGTCCAATTGGACAAAGACTTGACTTATAAGGAGGAGCCGGTAGCTATTTTAGACCGGCAGGTTAGCCAATTGAGATCTAAAAGTTTTCCTTCAGTTTGAGTGCAGTGGAGAGGCCAGCCCGTTGAGGCAACTACTTGGGAGTCTGAGCCAGACATGCTGGGTAATACGAACAATTGTTCGCCAATTCAGGTAAATTTCTATGTCTATTCGAGGACGAACGTGTGTTTTAGAGGTGGAGATTGTGATGACCCAAGGGGTCATTTTATAAAATTTAACTCTGTTCCATGCTAAATAACCATAAAAAGACAAAAATTAAATACCTCAATTTGCGTGCGCAGTCCGGGCGTGAAACCGGAAAGCTTTTATGTGAAAATATGAGAAATAGTAATTTTTAAAATTTAAATTTGATAAAAGTTGACTTCGGTCAACATTTTGAGTAAACGGACCCGGATCCATGTTCCGACGATCCCGGGTGGTCCGCAGTAAAATATGGGACTCGAGCATATGCTCGGAAATTAATTCCGAGGTCCCAAGCCTTAGAAATCAATTTTTGAAAGAAATTGTTTTGCTGAAATGTTTGTGAATTAAAGAAAAGAAATAATGCTAAAAATCATTGGTATCGGGTCTATATTTTGGTTCTGAAGCCCGGTACAGTTTTGTAAAGATATTTAAAGGTTAACTGTGAAATAAGGTGAAAAACGGAGTTCGTTTGACGTGATTCGGACATCCGATAGAGAAATTATGAACTTTAAGAGTTTTTGTTGAAAATGATTAATTTTGAGGTTTAATTCATAGATTTACATGTTATTTTCATGATTTTATCGCACGATCAAGTCCGTATGATATTTTTAGACTTGCGTGCATGATTTTTTTAGAGCCCTGAGGGCTCGGGTGAGTTTCGGTTAGGCCACGGGGTGTTTTTCACTTAAAAATAACCGTTGTTTTTTCATTGCTGGTATCCAGGTATTTTGTGTTGTGCGATCGCATAGGCAAGTCCGCGATCGCACAGAGTAAAGTTGGAGGCCCTGTTTGGTACACTGTGCGAACGTACCTCCAGGAGTGCGATCGCACTGCTTTCATCCACCTGTGCTATGCGAACGCACAATACCCTTCGCGATCGCACTAAGTTAAATTAGGCCTGGGGGAGGGGAGGCCAATACCCTGTGCGATCGCACCCCTCTCCATGCGAACGCATTGCACAATGTTTCCCTTAACCTGTGCGATCGCACATCATTACCCGCGATCGCACAGTTGCCCAGCCCAGCTAATATAAATATCGAATAAAAACCTGGCAGAACCCTTTCTTCTTCAATATTTCGAGGTACCATCCCTAAAAGCGAGTTTTCTTCAACAATCTTCATCCCCAATTCATAGGTAATCAATTCCAAATCTTGTTCTTTCAATTCCTTACTATTTTACATCACTTTTAAAGCAAAAACAAAGAATTTTAATGGTAAAAATCTAGGATTTGGGTAGAATTAGGGAATTTTATAAAAATTGAATTTTTATATCAAATTAAGGTCGGATTTCAAAACTAATAGCGTATTTGGGTTCGTGGGAGAATGGGTAAACGTAATTTGGTCTGAACTCCGAGTTTAGACCAAGCGGGCCTAGGGTCGGGTTTTCACTTTTTTGAGGAAACTTAGGAAAAATTATATTTTTCTGTAAAATTAGTTCCTTTAGCATTAGTTAATGATATTAAGTTAATTTTGATTAGATTCGAGCAAGTTAGAAGTGAATTCAAAAGGAGAAGCAATAATTGAGTAGTGAGTGGCATGCAGAATTGAGGTAAGTGTTTGGTCTAACTTTGGCTTGAGGGAATAGGACTCCCCACTTGTTTGTTATGTGAAATATATGGACGTGGTGTATAGGTGTGGTGACGAGTATCTATGCACCACCCCAATTGGTTTTTAAACATGATCCCATTTCTCGTTCCCCACTTATTTGATCTTTGTCTTAATTGTTATATGTTCATTATTGTTTCTATGACTTTTTGGCCTTGTGGATTTGCTGTTAGATATTGTTGTGACTTTGTGATATAAACCTGGTTGAGAGGTTTGGTATTGTTTTATGAAATAAATGTATATATTTTTGATATTCCTGTTGGTTTCATGGTTGAGAGGTTATTGGTGAAGTTATGAGAGAAATGCAGTTTATTAGTTATAATTGTTGAGACAAAAATATTGTGAAAGGCTTGGCCTAAATTGTGAAAGTTATGAATAAATTGATATGATATGTCTGGTGGAAGCGGGTTGCACGCCGCAACAATGAGTGATAATGGTGGACAAGTGGGATCGGGTTGCACACCGCAATAGGAGTAATAAGGGTGATATTGTAGGGAGGAGCAATAAGGGAGGGCAGGTGGGAGCGGGTTGCACGCCGCAACAAGGAGCGATAAGGGAGGACGTTTATATTTTACTGATTTTTAAAGAAAAAGAAAATAAATGTTTTGAAAAGTTAAAAGGCTTATTTTAATACTCTTTAAATATTTTTGCACTATTGTTTTTTATTCAAAGTTAAAGTTTAGAACTTTTGTAACGACCTGGCCGGTCGTTTTGAGATCTAGCGCGTCGTTCAGTAGTTGGGAGTCATGAACAGCTTCATTTCGGGTATTGTGACTTGTGGGTATTGTCAGAGTTGAAATTTAGGGGTTCGGGGTTAAATTGAAAGGAAAATTCTCATTTCAGAAGCCTTAAGTTGAGGAAATTGAGTAAAACTGGAATTTTGAGTAAACGGTGATGACCCAAAAGGTCATCTTATGTAAATTTAATAATGACTGTGTTCCGAGGCCCTGAAAGCCTTTGTTAATCTCACCTCGATGTGCGTGCGCAGCCCGGGCGCGTAGCCAGGAAGCCTTTATGTGGAAACTTGATAAAGAGTTGAATTTATGATAATTAGTTGAATAAAGTTGACTTTGGTCAACATTTTTGGTGAACGGACCCGGATCCGTGATCCGACGGTTCCGGAAGGTCCGTAGGAAAATATGGGACTTGCGCTTATGCCCGGAATCGAATTCCGAGGACTCAAGTCTGAGAAATGAATTTTTAAAGGAAATTGTATTATGAAAATATTAAAGGCTTATGAAAAATGAACCTTGATTTAAAACCTGTGCGGCCGGGCCCGTATTATGACTCTGGAGCCCGGAACAGGTTCAATATGTGTTGTTTAAGTTATCTGTGAAATTTGGAAAGAAACGAACTTGATTTGACGGGTTTCGGATCAAAATGAGAAAATTGGAGTTAATGAAGTTTTGAGGATTTTAAAGAATTTGAAATTTGGCTTGAAATGTGATTTTACGTTCCCGAGGTCTGAAAGAAATTTCAAGACCGGGAATAGTTGCGTTATGTCATTTATAACTTGTCTGCAAAATTTGAAGTCATTCTGAGTAGTATAGGCCGGTTCGGCGCATTGAAGTGAATTCTAGAATTTCTTAAGTTCTTAAGTTGATTCAATTTGGTTTTGGGATTGAATTTTGAGTAAACGACCTCGGAATCACGATCTGAAGGTTCCAGCAGGTTCGTATGATGATTTTGGACTTGGGCATATGGCAGATCGGGATTTGGATAACCCGAGAGCGTTTCAGTGTATATTGTGGAAGTCAGCATTTTTGAAGAAATTTCCTAAGTTTGGCTTGAGGCGCATTTCAATGATATTGATCTCCATTTGGGATTCAGAGTTTGGGAATAGCTCCGTATGGTGATTTTGGAGTTGGGAGCGCGATCGGAAGTGAATTCGGATGTCCGGAGGTCATTTTGAAGTCATTTGGCTAAAGATAGAAAATTGAAGGTTTTTGAGAAGTTTGACCGAGAGTTCGACTTTTTGATATCAGGGTCGGATTCCAATTCTGAAAGTTGAAGCAGGTCCGTAATGTCGAATATGACTTGTGAGCAAAATTTGGGGTCAATCGGACGTGATTTGATAGGTTTGGGCATCAGAGGCGGAAGTTGAAATTTCAAACTTCATAAAGTTTGAATTTTAGTGCGATTCGAGAATGCGGCATTTTTTTATGTGGTTTGATGCCTCGAGCGAGTTCGTATCATATTTTGGGACATGTTGGTATAATTGGTTAAGGTCCCAAGGGCCTCGGGTGGATTTCGGAAGGTTAACGGAATGAATTCGGACAAAAAAAAAGAAGAAAAAGAATGCTGGTTCTGCAGATTTTGGACAGCAATTAGTGCACGAGGAGCCTACTTTGGAAGCTTATATATCGAAATCTATAAGGAATCTGAAAATGTTCAAAACACAAAAGTTGTAGCCCTTTCAATATAGTTTTCCGAATGTTAAACCATGCATCATTTGGACATTAGTACTGAAATTTATGATCGGTTAAAGGTGGCTGGTCGAGCAGTTTCGATAGAATTTTCAGATGCACAGGGCCGACTTTAGAAGCTCATATCTCGGGATATATAAAGAGTTATATGGTGTACAACCTATCAAATTAAAGGTCTTCGAAGCTAGTTTTTAAATCCTCAAACTGTTTGTTATTTGGATATTCTTACAAGAAGTTATGGGTGTCTTAACAGAATATGTTCAACAAGGGAATTTTAATAGGATGTACAACCTGTGCAGCACAATTGCAAGGTACAACTCGATGAAGGTAAACTCGTAAAGAGTAGTGACGAGAGGTAGAATACATACTCACTAAGGTCCAGTACATAAATAAATAAATAAGGTACATGTTGAGCAGTAGATCATGTGAGAAAATACATCAAGTAAAGACATGTAATCAACAAACATGTAACTGGTCTTCACATAACCTTTCTTTGTAAATTGATCATAGGTATCACTTGTTTCCGTTCTCATTATCTGAAATGTCTTATCTTATTATCTCAATTGTTCACTCTGCAGTACTCAGTACCGTTTCTCAACTCAACATCATACGAACCCAACTCAATGCAATGCTTATGTATGTATATATATATATATGTATATAACCGACATGGACAAGACTATCAGCTGAAGTCATAAGGGTGGGCCACAAGGACTGACTCGGTCATAAAGCTCCACACGTTCACGAATCATACATGCGACCCGTGCGCTGACTCGATAATGATAAGCTCCCCACGATCGCGAATCATACATCTGAATCGTGTGCTGACTCGATAATGATAATCTCCCCACGATCGCGAATCATACCTGCGACTCGTGTGCTGACTCGATAATGATAAGCTCCCCACGATCGCGAATCATACATGTGGCTCGTGTGATGACTTGATAATGATAAGCTCCCCACGATCGCGAATCATACCTGCGACTCGTGTGCTGACTATGCAAAGTAAAACTCTCCCCGATCATGAATCATGCCTCTGACTTGGGGGTCAATGAAAATAGTAGTATAATTCTCCCTGATCACGAATCAAACCTGTGACTCAGGGGCAATGAAAATATAAGTTCTCCCCGATCACGAATCATACATGTGACTCGGGGGCCATGAATGCATGAATGCGTATATATGTATGGGTATATTTAGTCACCGTGGTACTGACTCGCCCACACTCAATGAGATCGGATACTCACATCTCACTTGATAACCAAAGTTATGATTTTTATCATATTATCCTCTTTGCTCACAATATTACCATGATGGAACAATTCAAGTACAAGAAGGAAATTTTAACCACCTTCATTTAGCTCAACAGCTCATTATCTCATTTACTCTTTACTCTTTATCAATTATATCAGGAGTAACACAATTACTCAATTGATGGAGTTCATAATTTTTATCTAAATATTATGTACATTTAATTCGCAGCTATCATAGCTAAATTTCATCATATACCAGTAATAACTCGTACAAAATATCAGATAATATCAGACAAATAGTTAAAACGTGCTCGTGGGTCCTACGGCTACCCGATATACAGTATAGATGCCACGTACGGACTCTCGTCACGTGGTGCGTACGTAGCCCCCTCAACAAGCACAATTAGCAACAAGGAGCCTAGGGGACATTTTCCCCTTACAACGCTTGGAAAGGAGACTCACCTGGACAAGTGCTCCTCCGGCCAACAGACCAATCAACACGACGCACGAACCCTCTGAATCACCATCGATGGCTCGCAGCTAGCCAAAAGCACATAATTATATCAGTTTAGGAAGATTCGAGGAGGATTTATCAAATATTTCCTCAAAAACGTATTCTTGACGTACTTTGGAAATTCAACTTCGAGCCTCGGCGTCCGGAAAATTATAATTCTTGAAGAAACGCGCTATACGTCGCCTAAGGATCAAAATTAACTCAATTAATCACCCCTCAATGGCCCAAAAATCAGAATTCACATTATCATCAATACCCTCTATTCTCCCCAACAATTTCTTATGAATTTCTATGAATTAGGAAGAGGAAATTCTCAAAGAACGGAAGAATTGACATGCGGAGGGTTACGGAATCATTTACCTGAGTTTCTAGGCCAAAATATCTGTTCTGGAGCTCTTGGGGTCGTCAACAATGGAGGAAATGTGATTTTGGGAAAGAAATCACGACTTGGGCCTTTTATTTGGACTGCCCAGCAGTTTCCGCACCTGCGACTTTTGGATCGCAGGTGCGGACTCGCACCTGCGGAAGATTGGGTCGCGCCTGCGGAAAATGGCCTGGGCCCCTGGGGGATTTCTCGCACCTGCAGGCTTTTGTCCGCGCCTGCGGAGAATAGGCCGCTCCTGCGATGTCCTGGGCCCCTTGGGAAGGTCGCGCCTGCGGGCCTTTGTCCGCTCTTGCGAAGCCGCGCCTGCGGAGAGAAGGTCGCTCCTGCGGAAGTAGCCGCACCTGCGAAGCGAATTCCGCCGGTGCGAACCTCGCGCCTGCGGCTCATGGACCGCAGGTGCGCTCACACCAGTAAATTCCCACTAGCTATGAGTTTTGCTGGTTTTTGACCCCGATCAGGGTCCAGGAGACCCCTGGGCCCACCCGAGCCCCGACAAATTATACCAACAAGTCCCAAATAACATGACGGACTTGCTCGAGCTCCCAGATTTCTAAAATCATAATTCAAACCAAGAATCACTCTCCAAAAACCCTTTGATCAAACTTAGGATTTCAAGAAAAATAAAATGGCTCATCAATATGCCGAACGGGTCTATACTGCTCGGAATGACCCCAAATTTTGCGGACAAGTCATAAATGACTATGCGGAACTATTTCCAGTTCTGAAATTCCATTCATACCATGATATCATGAGGTCCAATTCAAGGCTGAATTCCAAATCACATCCTGAATTCCAATTCAGGTGCCAAAATACTCCCGGGTCATCAGAAACCCAAGGCTAACACACTCCCAAGTCCGAAATCATCATCCGTAGCTGCTGGAGCTGTCAGAACTCGATTCCAAGGTCGTTTGCTCAAAATGCTGCTCGGAACCAAAATCAGCCAAATAGGCTAGCCTTCAGGAACCAAGTGTTCCTGAACTGGCCAAATCACTTCCGAATCTCGAACTACCTGCCCACACAAATCATAAGGCACGAGTAGTCGCTATGGAAAGAGTCATTCACGGGAACGGAGTCCCAACACACAAAACGACCGGCTGGGTCGTTACAGTAGAACCACTTAATTCTGACTTAATGCCACATTACTCCATATGCCCCATTTTAGGGGAGTACTACGATTTAGTGCTACGATGATCTACCTATAGATGTTTTACCTCTCCATCTTTGACGTCTTTTCACATCATCGATAACCCTTACTCGCCTCGCGGTAATCCTTCTGTACCAAGGATAACATAATTCCTCACTCACAAGGGTGCCACTTAGTGTAACTGGCACCCATAGTCCCTTAAGCATAACTTTGCTCACATTGCTTGTTTTAGGGAAACGTCTTCCTGCATGCCCTTTAAATATTATTCTTCTGTTGTCCATTCTATTATCGCTAGAACATGATCTCAAATTTTCATGATATCGACTATTATCAAATCACTTAGTCCCTAATTCATGTTTAGTTTACCATGTTCACCAGAAATGATTTGTATTACTATGGGGTCTAACTTTTCCTTCTAGTAATCTCGTTAGAGTCACGAACTTATTTCTCGAAATGAGGATATGACTTTATGGCCTATACTCTTTTGTTGTCTCAATGTCACGACCCGAATTCCCACCTGTTAGACCGTGATTGCGTCTAACGTTGAACCGGCTAGACAAGCCAACGTAAACTACACGTTAATATTTTTAAATCAATCCAACAGTAGTAAAATTTAATACCCTTCAAATCTTAACTAAAATAACCAACATACTTCATAACTTTAACAGCGTAAATGTAACCATACTCTGAAAATGCGTAATGACATAGTAAAGATAACAACATCGCATAATCTCAAAATGTGATGACCTAAAAGGTCACCTTATGTAATTTAAGCTATATATGTGTTTCAAGGCTCTGAGAGCCTCTGTTAGTCTCACCTCAACTATATATGAATTTTTAAAAGAAATTGTTTTATGAAAATATTAAAGGAATGTGAAAGTGAATAATTATGTGAAAACCTTGTCACCGGTCCCGTGTTAGGGTTCTGGAGCCCGGAACAGGTTTATTATATATTATTTGTCTTATGTGTAAAATTTGGTGTAAAACGGGCGTGAATTGAGTGGTTTCATATAAAAAATGAGGTTTTGAGTTTTTAAAGAATTTGAAATGCGACTTGGAAAGTGATGTCCGAATGAGATTCCGAGATCAGGAATAGTTCTGTGGTGTCATTTAGAACTTATCTGCAAAATTTGAGGTCATTCCGAGTGGTTTATGTCGTTTCGGCGCGTTAAAGTGAATTCTAGAATTTCAAGTTCTTAAGTTTTGAATTCAGGGGTTTTGGAGAGTAATTTTGAGTTTTAGCGTTGTATCGAGTGTTCCGTGAGTTTGAGCAAGTCCGTTTAATGATTTGGGACTTGTTGGTATTTTTGGACGAGGGCTCGGGTGGGCCCAAGTGCCTCCCGGACCCCGTGCGAGGCCAAAAACCAGCAAAAACCACTGCTGGTGCACAGCAGCTGGTGTGACCGCAGGTGCGGGACCGCCCCTGTGGTCCCAGCCTCGCAGGAGCGGACCCCAGCCCCCCTTGCCCAAGTCCGCAGGCGCGGTCCTATCCATCGCAAGCGCGACCCTTTCCGCAGGGGCGACCAGACTTCCGCAGGGGCTGGATCGCTGGTGCGGCTCCCAATTCCGCAGGCGTGAGCCCAGGGTCCTAGGCCCTTTTCCGCAAGGGCGACCACTATCTCGCAGGCGCGGGACTGCACCTGCGGTCCTATTGTCGCACGTGCGGAAACCCCTGTTGGCAGCCCACTTAAATACTCCAAAATTTTGGGTTTTTCTCATTTCATCCATCTTCAACCTCCATTAGAGAGCCTCCAATATTGGGCATCACCTTCCACGACCAACCAGTGTAAGAGGTAAGTAAAACCCCATAAAACTTCTAATTTTAACAATAATTCCTAGCTTAATTCACTAATAAGCCACCTAAAATCATTGGATTAGGTAGTAAACTTTAGGGTTCTTAGGAATTTCGTGATTTTCCATGTTAGGCCATAAATTACTGAATAAATTACATAACTTCGATCCTTAGACTCCGGGTAATTGATTCCTTCACAAATTTTTGAAAATGTAAACGTGTGGGCCCGGGGTCGAATTTTAGTATTCTTGGAAGAACAGTAGGAAATGCATAACTTGACTTTGAAATTGATTTATTGAGAACTTATTGATGAACTTGGGTTGATCATGTCTAGATAATACCGTTCCGGAGTCGGATTCTAAAGGAAAGGCCGTGATCGAGGCTTGACTTGCAATTTCGTAGCCGAGGTAAGTGTTTGGTTTAACCTCAGCTTGAGGGATTAGGTATAGTGTCTTATTTGCTACGTGGAACTCATGTCCAACGTATAGGCGTGGTGACGAGTGCCTATGTGTTGCGGTCAAGTATGCCCGTGAGTCAATTGTGATGAAATTTTCTATGTTTCTAATATTCCCCGCACTATGAGTAAATTATAAATTAAAAGTGATACTTGATGTTATTTCTGGACGTTGAGAGTTATTGAGTTATTTGCTCCAGTTGAGGCTTACACTGTTGAAATTGTATTACTGATGCGAGGTTGGTTATAGCTGAGACCCTTGTCGGGCATTTGTGATGTTGTAAATGATGATTTCTCTTTGCCGGGATAATAGAATTGTATATAATAATTCCATGCACTTGAGACTTCGTGTTGCTGAATTTCATATTATTGTTGCCTTGTGTTTTATTACTCGTCGCACGAGGGGACATGCCGTGTTGACTGAGTGCTATTATATATGCACGAGGGGACATGCCGTGCCGAGTGATTTGTGAGGTTATGCACGAGGGGACTTTTCATGCCGAGTGTTATTATATATGCACGAGGGGACATTCCGTGCCGAGTGATTTGTGAGATTATGCACGAGGGGACTTTCCGTGCCGAGTGTTATCATATATACACGAGGGGACATTCCGTGCCGAGTGACTGTGAGGTTATGCACGAGGGGATATGCCGTGCCTTTTTTGTTCATTATCTATTTGAGAAGCTATATTTCTGCCGTGTTTTTACGTTTCACTTACTACCTTGTACTGCAGTGTTAGCATACCGTTACCCTATCTCACAAGCATGTTCTCCCTGTATATGTCTTACTTTATTATCTATGTTGTCATTTTTCCTGCTAGTATATAAAATTTCATAGGTACATATANTTCGTGGGCCTTGGCGTCACCTTCTACTTTCCACTTTCAGCTCTGTCTTACTTTGTATTTCAAAGACAGTCTTACGTATTTATTTTCAGACCTTTTGTTGTAGTAACCTCCTAGATAGTCCGTGAGTATGTGACACCAGTTCTGGGATTTGTTTACGGGTTGCATTTCGAACGTTAATGAGTTTAAATTACTTCAAACGTTGGCTTGTCTAGCGGGTTCAATGTTAGACGCAGTCATGGCCGGAGGTGGGATTTCGGGGCGTGACAAGTTGGTATCTGAGCCCTAGGTTGCTTAGGTCTCACAACTCACGGACAAACTTGGTAGAGTCTGAGGGATCGGTACGGAGACGTCTGTACTTATCCCCCAGAGGTTGCAAAGTAGGAATAACTTCACATCTTTCATTCTCTTTCGTGCCAATTGGATTCTGAATTGCTAATTGAGTCTCTCTTTTACTCTCTCGCAGATGGCGAGGACGCGTGCTTCCTCATCGACCGACCAACAGCCTGATCCTCCTATGACAGCTTCTACGAGGGGCCGAGGCCGTGCTAGAGGCCGAGGCAGAGCTAGGGCACTGGCTCCAGTAGAGGACCCACAGGTAGACTTTGCCGGTGAGGTTCCTACTCTGACAGTCCCAGTCTGACCGACTCATGTTCCAGAGGGGTTCTTTTCCACCCCAGCACTTGAGGACGCTCTAGTTTGCTTAGTGGGACTCATGGAGAGCGTGGCTCAAGCCGGTCTTCTTCCTACTGCACCATCTGGATCTCAGGCTTGGGGAAGGACCCAGACTCCTGCTATTCACATGCCAGAGCAGTTTACCACTCAGTTCCAGAATCCGGCACCTCAGACGGCTGTAGTAGTTCAGTCGGGTATTGTGGCGCCCACAGCTGAGGGAGCAGCCATGTCCGCTGATGCTCTGTGGAGATTGGATCGGTTCACCAAGTTATTTACTACCACATTTACTGGTGCACCATTAGAGGATCCTCAGGATTGTTTAGACAACTGTTATGAGGTTCTTCGGAACATGGGCATTGTGGAGTCCAATGGGGTTGATTTTGCTACATTTCATCTTTCTGGCACCGCCAAGACTTGGTAGAGAGATTACTGCTTGACCAGACAATCTAGGTCTGCACCTTTGACTTAGGGGCAGTTCTCCGAGTTGTTCTTGGGAAAGTTCCTTCCAGTTACTCAGAGAGAGGATCTTCGGAGGCAGTTTGAGCGTCTACAGTAGGGCTCCATGTCCGTCACTCACTACGAGACCAGATTTATTACGCTGGCCAAGCATGCCCTTATGATACTCCCCACTGATCGAGAGAGGGTTCGAAGGTTTATTGAGGGTCTGGCTCAGCCCATCAGGCTTTAGATGGCCAGAGAGACGGGTACTGATATCTCCTTCCACGATGNAGTCTAAGTTGGGGGTGTTGATGAGTGGTGATTTTACCACTCATTTTAGCCTTTTCTCATTAGATTTTGTATTGTTAAATGATAATTTGAGGTCGTTGTTAGTGTATAATTGCTCAATTTTCAGGGAAACGATGCTATGAAGGTTGGTGTTGAATTGGACTGAAAGCTGGACAAAAAGCGGTGAAAATGTGCATAAAAGCTTCAGTGATTCCGCACCTGTGGATTTTTGGACGCAAGAGCGACCTCGCGCCTGCGAGGAATTGTCGCCCCTGCGAAGATGGCTCAGCCACACAAAACTCGCACCTGCGGTGTTTTTACGCACCTGCGGTGTTTTTACGCACCTGCGGAACCGCAGGTGCGACCAAATGTCCGTAATTGCAATGGAACTCAAACCGGCTTAATTTCACACCTGCGATGGAATTCACGCACCTGCGGAACTGCAGGTGCGACCAAACATCCGACCCTGTGGAAATGGGACACATCTCAGATCCCGCACCTGCGTGAAATATTCTGCCCCTGTGGAACCGCACCTGCGATGAATCTTCTGCAGGTGCGGTAGTCGGGCATCAGATGGGGACAAAGG